>CAJNDV010033203.1:6798-22673 GCA_905221635.1 Symbiodinium sp. CCMP2456
TAAAAGTAGAAGTACAAGTAGAAGTAGTAGTAGTAGTAGTAGTAGCAGTAGCAGTAGCAGCAGTAGCAGTAGTAACAGCAGTGGTGGTAGATTGTGGTAGTGGTCGTTATGGTAGGTAGCAGTAACAGAAACAGTAGCAGTAGCACAGCAGCAGCAGGAGGAGGAGGAGGAGTAGTATTGTATCAGGTGGTAGCAGCAGCAGCAGTAGCAGTAGCAGGACTAGCTGTTGTGTGTGCTCATAGTGGGGCCGATATCACAAGCCGCAGCAGGCTCTCGTGATGCCATTGGTACTGGTTGGAACGAGAAGACATTTTGCCGACGGGGACAGAAATGACGGTGGTGACGACTTGGATAACGGCGGTTATGGTGGTAGTAAACCATAAACTTGGCGAAGTTGGCGGTTGCGGCGAAGGGACGGCATCATCATCAGTATCATGTTTGTGCTGAGCCATGCTATCAGAAGTTTTTCTGTTGGAAAGCAGTCCTAGGGCTGTCGGTCCTACTTATAAGTGCCGCTTGACCTGATATGCTACGACTGTATGAGTACTGCCTAAACGCACCTCAGCCGAGGTGGTGCATCACACCGATCCTCTTGCGACATCTGGGAAGCAAGAAGCCGATTCCTCTGCAGCAAGGATGGTTGTGGGAATTTCGGGGTTCTGCGGTTTGGGTTTTGGGGATTTGTTGCAAAGTGCGGCATGGGAGCCGAAGTCTCATGGCACGAGTCCCTACCAGTACCGTTTTCGTTCAAGTTGGGCAATGTGACCTAGCCATTCCCGAGGTACTTGGCCGTCAAAGAACATGATCTCGTAGCCAGGGACTCAGGCGTCTTGCAACCAGGATATCAGGGTCTGGACTTGATGAAACGAGTCATGGATCCGTGGCTTAGTGCGTCGTGGGGCACGTCTTTGGGCACGGACTCTGGAGGCTGGATATAGGCCAGGATGGGTAGTAAGGATGTAGACACGCAGTACTCTGTTTTGTGCCTTTCTCTGTGGCTGAGGGTTCCGGGCTGAGGGCAAAAGACTCTTCTACAAGGGGGCTCGGGAGAGAAGATTGGGTTCGCGGCCTTCTGTCACGCGACCTCATTTTCGTTAATGAAGGTAGGGCCCTGTCTTGTTGTCGCGCATAGGGCAGCCCCGTCTGCTTTGCCCTTCGAGGCAGGAGTTGAATAAATTGCCTTGAGCACCGTCATCAACTCTGAAGTAAGCCCCAGTGTTGTTTTAGGGCTTTGTCGAACAGCCGACGTCGCCCCAACTGCCTGCGGGTTCGGGATGTGAGGAAGGGTTGACGACACACTAGTGTTAATTAATCAGTCGTCGCGGTTGTAATATACCCACGGCGCGCTGCCTCCAAGTCTACAAATGCCAAGCTTTAGCTGATGTTCGCACTGCTTCCTTGGACCGGTGATCTGGATGCCTATTCGCCCTTTGCCTGAGTGGCCGGCTGAGTAGATCTGCACACATGTGAATAGCATATACATGTATATATATATATATAATATGCATGCACACTTTCACACAGACACCCACTCCACAGCAGGTAAGATTGGGCTTGTCATAACCGTCACAACCCGTACGTACACCGAGGCGTCTGGACTGTTGCTCCGCGGTGAGGACAAGCATCACTCAAAGAAGGTGCATATGGGGGCCCGACTGCAAGACATGAGTGACAGCTATGGGCTGGCAGGCTATCATTATACAATAATATACTATGATATACTAAAATATAATATACTGTATACTATACTGACTTATTATCATAAAATATACAGAAGCCCCCAATCGTCAGCCCCGCACTCGCGATGCCAACTCGAGCAGAGTTCGTCAACGGCCGATGTCCCGTTTGTGTTTGTCACACGACTGACAGTGCCTGTCCCGAGCATCATGAGAGAAATCGTGAATCCTTCAGTTGTGAAGGGCCTCATATCAAGAGTTTCGCATGGGACAGAAGCGCCAATTGTTTGTCCTGACGGGGCACGTCAGCAGGATGGCAATTGCATGAACAACCGCTTGATTCAAAGCGATGCGTAACCCGAAAGGCCGTCAGTCCCCAGCGCCGTACACAAAAACCAAATGCGCTGCCCATGGAGCTCGTCTGAATTGTCGGATGACTTTCCAACTTGCGAGATGTTTTGGAGCCTCAGGTTTCGGGCCACTAAGCCTGTCCCAATGTCGCCCTTCACCTCCTGTGCAGGTCCGCAAGGAGGAAATCAGCATTAGGCCTGCCATGATCCTTCGTGCTTCTGAGCTCGGGGTTGGGGAGGCGTCGGTTGGTTGTGGCTCATACCCAGATCGTGGACGGTGATGAGATAGAAGTAGCCTTTGGGTGGGGCCCAGGAAATTTGAACCTTTGGGGCCTGTGGTGGCTCGCAAGACAGAGCCGTGCGTTTTTGGTTCAATTTCCTTCAAGCTGCATGCTGCAACAATTATTTCCATAGCACACCGTAACTTCGTGAGTAATCACGTAGCTGCGGCCCCTTCGTATGGTAAGATACTTCAGGCTGTACAGATGCGTACCCAAATACGACCACATGTTTCTGAGTACCAAAAGTCTCTTCACCGTTGGCTTTGCACCTTGGTCCTGCGAGTCCGGCCCTTTTGTCGGAGTTTATGTTGGCTTGCAAGAGTAAGCGCAATTATTTCCCTGAGCCCCGAAGTGAACTAAATTGTACTGTCCGTCACTACACCTACAAGGCCCTGCGCCATACTGCATTCTGCACTGTACTTATACTCTATACGATACGCCAGTATATACTATCATGCCGGAGGGCAGAGCTGGTGAACATCCCGGGGCCACTGTGCCAGTTCTTCCTCGAACCCACAGGCGCGGTGTGGTTTGCAAAAGTGATATCAGAACTTGATACTTAGAGCAGGGCTCCGGGGGTGTCTTGTGCTATAAGTATGTTTGAACTGTAAGAGAGTAGTATTACCAGTCATTCCGACCTCTGTACTGCACCCGTTATCATGGCAATGCACAAGACATGACTGGGTGTGGTGGGGTGGAAGGTCAATCCAGGCAGCTCAGTCCAGCTTGAAGCCTCAGTATGATGAAAGTAAACTGCGGCAACCTCAACCTGCAGGCATCCTTCGGCATCGGCCTGTCACAGCAACAAGGATAGAAATAGTATGATGTGGATGCCCGAATTGCCTTGGGACTCTACGTCGCTGTCTCTGGCCCGGCAGGTGTGGTTGAGGCGCAAGCCTACAGCAGAGGAATGTACGGTGCAGGTGTGCCCAAGGACTGCGCTTCCGAGTATCCCTCGACCGATGACACCTGTGACACCAGTCATGCAGGGAAACTCTGATATTGCAAGGTTGTGCTCAGAGCGAGATGCTCTTCCAGCCTTGTATTTACCTGGTAGCTGTTCTAGGTCGTAGTGGCCATCCCGACATCTGTTGTGTGACCCTGAGCGTGTCAATTAAGACTAGTAGTCCACGGTGAAGCTGCACTCCGAGAGGACAAAGCTGCGGTGATGCTAAGATGGAGCCAGCCCAGCCGGCCAGTTTGCCTCAGCTCAGAGTCCAGTTCCTGCACATTGCGCTCCGGAACTAGCCGTCGTCAGGGACATGTTTATGTGCGGGGACGGCGAGGCCGACAAAAGGTAGAAGTGTACCAAACGGACCGCAAACGCGTCATGGATGGTTGCAATAACGGCAGCAGTAGATGTCACGGTGCTCAATTCATGTCAGAACTGCCGTGACATGTCGGAGTGCCGGTTTTTTCATTGGAACGTCCAGGCACGGCACGCCGCACCTCTGGCTGTGCTGTACCGGGGCCAAGCGAGGCCGGCAGATTCCACTTCCTGATTTGGGAAGTTCTCTAAGCTAGGGTCCGTTTTTACCGGGGTCCATTTTATAGGGATGCCGTACTATATTCGACACCTAAAAAGGACACTAATTTGGAGAGCTGCCCATTTCGGCACATTTCAGCCATGTCAGGGCTTCACCTCTTACGTAGGGCCTGGGAAGGCACTGAGGTTAGGCACCCCTGCAATCACGAGTCATACAGCGAACAAGACAGCGGAACAGGAAGACCAAGGACTGAGTAGATCACCGAAGTTGGGAACCCTTGGTCGCCATACGATGCACGGTTTCCTCCTGTCCACGCAGCTCTAAGCACGTGACATCACATGACTCACTGTCTGATCGCTTTGGGACATCGGCTTGTGTCTTCATTTAGCTGTTGCCCTTCTTCGGTATCCCAGGCAAGGGCAACTCGCCCGGAGCTCAGCAAGCGGCCATGGACGCACAGTAAAGAAGCTCCAAGGCCTTGAAGACTTCAAGGCGGCGTCAGTTCAGTTATTCCGTTTCCAGGACCACCAGAAACCGAAATAAACCTGAAGAAAATTGAAGACATGGCTTCAGACTCTGACATGCATGCCAGTGCTGAGACACCAGTTCTGTTCTTTTCCTCGGAAGCCCGATGCACAATCAGTTGCTAGGGTTTCGTTTTCAATTCGATACTATGCTATACTTACTATACTATAATATACTACACTATTTCTACGCTATGCTATACGACACCATGCCATACTATACTACACTATACTACACTATACTACACTATACTACACTAGACTGCACTATACAATATTTTGCACTATACCACACTATACCATGCTAGACTTTATGATGCTATACTATAAGGTTTCTCGTAGGCCCAAGACAAGAAGAAACCCTGTCGCCCAGTGGCAGTATCACGGAACGCACGCCAGAAGCCGAACGCCTGAAACGTGGATCTCTCCAGCCCTGCCTTGAACCGTGAAGCCCCGAAGCCCTGAACACACCCCAATACCCACCAACCCGAAAGTTTAAAGCGCTAAGCCCCTACAATTCAGCTTGCCTACTCTCAACGCCCGAGGCTGGATCTCACTTTCTCCTCCTCGCGCTTTTCCCGCGACAGCTTTGCCGCTGGCTGAGGATTGGATTGTCCAGCGTTTAGGGTTCCTGCAAGGGTTCAGGGGTTTTACAACGGTTTTAAAGGTGTGGGTCAAAGCTGAAAGACGCGCTGTGACAGGAACATGTCCGATTTTGGCCGCAGGGTGCTTACCGCTGCCTTTTCTTGGCTGTTGTTGGTGTGGTAGGGGTTGTGAGTTGTGGATTGTTGGTCGCTGCGGTTGCGGTTTCGCTTGCGGTCGCGGTCGCGACGGCGCTTGTGGTTGCTGCTTTTGCTGTTGCTGTTGCTGTTGCTGTTGCTTGTTGGGTTTTTTTGTTGTTTGTTGTTTGTTGTTTGCTGGTTGTTGTTTGTTGTTTGTTGTTTGTTGTTTGTTGCTTGTTGCTTGTTGCTTGCTGCTTGTTGTTTGTTGTTTGTTGTTTGTTGTTTGTTTGTTGTTTGTTGTTTGTTGTTTGTTGCTTGTTGCTTGTTTCGTGTTGCTTGTTGTTTGTTGTTTGTTGCTTGTTGCTTGTTGCTGGTTGCTGGTTGTTTGTTGTTTGCTGTTTGCTGTTTGTTGTTTGTTGTTGTTGGTTGTTGTTGTTGGTGGTGGTTCTTGTTCTTGTTCTTGTTCTTGTTCTTGTTCTTGTTGTTGCGGTTGCTGTTATGGTTACAGTTACTGTTTCTGTTGTGTTTTCTGTTGCTTTTACTGTTGCTGTTACTGTTGCTGCTGTTGGTCGTTGCTGATGCTGATGCTGATGCTCTGTTAGATAGTGTCTGGGGATGTTGTATGTTGTTGTTATGTTGCTGTATGTTGTTGTATGATGTTGATGCTGTAGTGTGCTGTAGTATGGGGTCGCGCGTTGTTGTACGCTGTATGTTGTTGTGTCGAGTGCGAGTGCTAAGATGTTGTCGTGTGCTGTTTTAAGTGGTTGCAGTTGTTGAACGTTGTTGTGCACTCTTGTAAAATGCTGCGGCTGTGGCTGTGGCTGTGGCTGTGGCTGTGGCTGTTGTTGTTCCTGTTGCTGCCTTTTGCAGGTACATAATGCTGCTATGGGTTTTGCGGCATGCTAGAAGCATGCACACTTGATGCTGTAGCGAAACACATTAATTCAGTACGTGATTATATAATCATAGAAGTGAGTGGTCTCACGATGCAGGAGATTACTAGCACCCGCAGTGGATCGGGAAACTTTAGCCTGAATGGCTGCCAACCACCACACATTCAGCACCAAGGTGATCCAGAACATGGAGGGCACCAACTTTTTGAAGGATTGTGAAGTGGTCACCTGGCATAAGATCGGACCACAAGCCTGGAAAGACTGATCTAGGTGTGGCATCTTACTCATCATCGTTTTGTCGTGCTATGCATCGCTGCCATGAGCTGCAAGAGCCATTACCCTCAGGGCCTCACTGCAGGAGTTGCTGATAGTCAGTTCAGCATTCAGCATCGGTCTTTGTTCAGAGTGCAGGGCAGGGATTCTGTGTAGCAGTCGAAAGACCAGGCTCAAGCGGAGTTGGTGCTTGCTTGGTCTTGGAGATGACTTGTTCAACCGAAGCTGCATGCCCGCGATGAGTCGATCGCAGGTGAACGAGCACCGCTTTGCCCTCCACCGTCAGATTGTGCCGCGATGCCAGGCTTGTCCCTCAACTTAGTAGCTTAGGCCCGTCCCGAAACCCCACCCCTTTTAAGCGGCCGTTTGTTGCTCCAGGAGTTTGACGATGTCGGCATCGCCGGTTTCATTTGCACGCAGTGCGAGCACGCCCTCACGGACCTCCGACCATGCTCATGAAATTCTCTAAGCTTGGCAGAAGTGAAAGCCGATGCTTTGCAGAAGCAGCACATCTTTTTTTCTCAAGCTTCTCCCTATGCCTTAGAATGCCCCCGAAGATTTTCAGCATGCGGTGAAGTTTACCGGTAGTCTATCCCGGAATGCAGGCCTTCTCAGGTTGAAGACTATCCGCGCTAAATTTGGAGCTGAGTGTCGACATTCCGTCTACCACGCGAGATCCGAGGATGAGATGAATTGGGATGGCTTGAGTTTGGGGCTTCGGGGAGGCCGCAGGGCAGCCCAGGCGGTCCCAGATGCTGGAAAGGTTCTCCCAACAAGACCCTAAACCCTAAACCGAAAACCCTAGACTTCCAATGTTTTCACACCGACTGTCGCACATGGATCCTCGCCTGGCTTGTCCGAGTTGTGAGAGTGTAAACCGAAAACCCTAGGTGTTGCTGTAAGTGGCAAAGAGACATAGCTGCTGTCACATCCGAGGAGCTGCCGTCTTCACGTGTTTTACTGTCTAGGGATCACTGGTTTTTCAGCAGGGCATTATTCTAGGAGTTTCGGCCCTTGCTGTTATCAGTGGAGTTTGAGTTTGAGCCCCCCAACACTGATCCACTTCCTTTTGTGCGGAGCGCAGGACATGATTTTCTTCTTGACGAATTCGCGGCACTGGCGCCAGGCACAAGTCGAGCGAAGTTGTGCATGCCTTTCGCACGAAGCTGAATCATGATAAGGGTGTTAGGCTGAACCAGGTAAAAAGATAATCAAGAAATGCATAGCATAGACACGTAATGTCAGGGCCTCTGAGAATGTAGGGCTGACGATTCATGAGAAATCCGCAGTCACCGGGAATAGTTACTAGTATGTCTTGGGGCTGAGCACTGCGCTCGGAGTTCTGGGGTGCACTGTTCGAAGGACGTAAAAACTCGATTCAGCGGAGAGAACTTCCTGGACTCCCAATCAACCCGAAGTCGACACAGGGATCGAGGACAGAGGCACAAGCAGGCAGGCAGGTAGACACACACACACACACAACACAACACGACACACCACAACGCAGCACACACCGATCTTCAAGATTGCACAGTGGAGCTCCAACCCAACACAAAAGGATTCTTTTGCGCGGCTACCTTTCATATTGTAGCCAGGCGGGTGGCTCCAAAACACGGAAGCTCAATTTCTCAAATGCTGCGAGGATGCCAGCGCTTCCGTTCTCCCGGACCCCCTGACGGAGCCCTGGTTGGCTTTACCTGCACGGCAGCATGCAGCGGGCTCAGGGGTGCTAGCGGCCGGAGTTCAGGCTCAGGGTCACCGGCAGTTCTTGGGAAGGGTTTCTTTCTGGGTTCTAAGGTGGGGCGGACATCCTCTAGCCGTTCCAAGACGATAGGGCTTCAGAAGTGTGAGCAGCCTTTGGGAATTTGGAGCGCTTTTGCTGGCGAAGCTGGCCTTGCAGGGCGGAAGTTTGTCGGAAGTGAGAGCTCGGCAGAGCGAAAAGCGAGCCCTAGGCACTGATTCAGGAGTCCTTGTCACGAGTTTTCAATGGGGTTCCATGGGGTTTGAAGCCTTTAAACCCAGGAGCTAGTGGGCCTTTGGGAACTTGAAGAATTGGTTAGGATCCAGTGCCGTAGGGAAGCCACCGAGTTGGATGAGGTGATGTTCTCCTAGCTATGCTTGCGAGACGATTGGGCTTAAAGACATTCGCGACTGCAGGTGTCCCACCAAATGAAGTACATCGATGCTAGCTTCAAGCTGTTCCATGAGTTGGTCAAGCGGACGGAGCCTGGCATGCACCCTTCAGGCTGTCTTACAATGTAAACCTTGGTTTCGGGCCTCACGTTTGGGGTATCGATGTTCGGACATACTGGAGCTGGTGTGTGGTTGTAAAGCCACTTTGCTTGTTGTGTTTGATGTTTTGTGTGGCTTTGGAAATCTAGCCCCAACCCCCTCCCCGACCCCCACCATCACTCAGGAGCTGCTGGTCATCGGCGATGTGAGGTCGGGCGGGTGGCAGTAGAGCGTTGGAGGTTGCTCTGGTCAGCCGCCCGACACCCTAGAATGTCATCCTACTCCCCGGACGGCGTGCGAACGCATCGTTCGTGTTTCATGCCAGAGGCACTCGCAGTCCTGTGACACCTCCTGCATCTGAGTTGCTGCTGCTGGTGGCTGCACTTAGCTGACCTTCTCGTGCAAGTTACCTTGTGCAGATGGGGCCGTCGGGCCGCGAAGATGGAGTCCAAGATGCATGCGCGGGAAGTGTGGCTGGCATGTTGAGAAATGTCGGATCATCTACAAGCCCTGTAATCTGCACATCGTCTAGTCGCGGGGCTCAGACCTTTCCACAACCTTTTCCCATCTTCTCTTGAGGCTGACGGTCAGTCAAACTGCGTCGTGAAATGTCCCTTCGGCCACCCCCTGGCTCTGTCGTCGGTTTGTGGTGGGCCAAGTCTTGCAAAAGCGGATGTGAAGACCACAGCAAAGACTAAGCCTAGTCAACATTGAAGGCTCTTTCAGCCTCGGGTCCACAGGTACCTTGGCGAAAAGAACAGCTGCTAGGTCTTTCTTTATTGAGGCGGTGATGTGCGGTCGCATGCAGATGTCGTGCTGCTGATTCAACATCATGCAGATTGGTAAATGTAGAAGCCTTTCCCGCCGAAGTATTCTTCCCTGATGCGCAGCATCACAGGGCAGGATGGAAGTCTTCGGTCTCATTTGGGGAAACCTTAACCTTCATCTGTTCCCGTTCCTGCCAGGCGCTGGCTTCCAGCGTGGACAGCCTCGCAGAGGTGGAAGCCTGGGAGGAGGTGATGAAAGGCGGGGCGAAGCTGCCAGCTCTTCAGGAATCGACCTATGTTGCTTTCATGTGAATTCTCTACACTAGTGTGCTTGTTGTTTTTGGTCCTCCTCTCTCCTGTATACAGCTTTTTGAAGTACGTACATGGAGCTGTCGAGAGGTCGCAGTAGCTGGCGGTACGCAACCAACGCCACGAAACGGACACCGACAGCTGCCCCAAGCATTCGTCATGAGGAATGGTCGCGACCATGAAGACTAGATGCCAGTGGCCAAGTAAACCAGTCTTGGCATTTTCGGAGACACCAGAAGTAGTTGTGCTTCAATCAGCAGGGATTTTGGAAGTCAGAGGCTTCATAGTCTGAGTCGCATTGCCTCTGTTAGCATTTTCATTGCTTGCCCTTGTAGCAGAAAATCCTGATTTGGACCCTAAAATCTTGCCAGGCTTTGTCCGAGTGTGAGTGTCAAAAAAGCCCTATACACCCTGATTTGGGGGGTGGCTGGTTTCTTAAGAGCAAAGGAGGTCTTTGCAGTCGAAGTGTGCTGTCTGGGTGGCCCTAGGGCCAGTGTTGGAGGAAGAGTTGTGGACGTATAGTGCAGACTTCATTATTTTATGTATCAAGTTATGTATAGTTTTATGTACTGTTTATTAATGTATGTACCATGTATCAAGTTTTGCATACTGTATAGTAAATGTTACACATCATGTGCAGGAGTGAGAGGCCGTCATTGCAAGCTCAGATCTCGTGAGCTCATCCGATTGTGAACCCTATGCTGACCTCATGAAACCACTGTAGCTCCAAAATGGAAAGCAGCCGACTTGCACGAGGCTTATGCATAAGAGCAATGATGATTGAAACCCTGAACCCTAAACCCTAAACTCTAAACCCTAAACCTTATGCACCTATGGATCCTCGCCTGGCTTGTCCGAGTTGTGAGAGTGTAAACCCTAAACCTTGGTGATGATAAGCCGACCAAGGTCTGAAGCTGCTCGTGCGGCTGTGGCTCTGCACCTTCCTGGGCATACGGAAGATTGAAAGCTACTTCCACAAGCGCGGCTGGCTGGAGCACCGGATAATGTAGGGATGGCTTCCGGATTTCTACTAGTGCATGGATTTGCCTCACTACGCCTGCTTCGGGTGGAGAGGGTTGCGCTAGAGGATCACTGAGATGTGCAGTGCCGAGGGCTGCGGTCTGTTTTGTCGCTTGGCCTTGTTGCAAGAGGGCTGGGCAAAGCTGGATTTGTAGGTTCTTTAAGTGCTTCGCATGGTTCAACTCCAGTGTGGCCGACAGCTTGTGCGAGCAGCGAACAACTGTTCTCATGGCCCTGACTTAACTTATAGTATCAAATATAAAAAATATAATATATATAACATATAATACATTATATATTTTAAGACTTAGCTCTAAAACTGATACACGTGGCGCTTTCCCGAAGCCTCAGAGCCCGACGCCCGGCGCCTCCCAGCCATAGAACATAATGTAATATAATAGACGCATATCCTGCATCTCAGAAGCCCAAGACCCCTCCGTTCTCTGTGCTTTGAAGTTGCCGTGATCGGCTACCCGGGGCCCGCAAGTGTCCGCTCCCCAAGACAGGACTTGCTGAATACCCTCAATGGCTTTGGTCTTGGTGCCAGCGACGTGTTCGTGAAGTTGGTGAGTCCCGAGGCTTGAAGATAGCATAAGTTCGAGCGACAGACTATGATAATACTCTACAAAAAAATTGGCAAAACACTGCCTTCGACGGCGGCAGCAGGAACAACGGCGGTGTTATGCATTGCTTCAGCTTCAGCTGCGACAAGACGACAAACAATGACAGCATCTCAAAGCCAAGTCATCCCAGGCATGTTAGCTTAATGAGCCAACACCAGCAATCAGCCCGATTGCCACCACAGGGGGTACGTATAGTCAACACGGCAGTAAAGCATATCGAAGATAGTGGTCGTAATGCTGCTGTTTGCTGTAGCCCGTCATCACAAGCATAAGAATCTAAAGGGGTCACAGCAACGACCTCCTCGCCCTCAGTACAATCATTGCACTCTTAATCAGCGGTCTGGGCCCAGCTTCGAGGATGTGGAAAGAAGTTCGGTTCGAATGAATGTGGTGTTGGTGTTGGTTTGAAACATGCTGGAGTTACTTCGGGCCACAGGAGCACCATAGGTTCGAGCTTTTGGTGTACCTGTATTTGTTAGGTTCCTGTTAGATATCCCAAGGTTGGCATGCTTGTTGGGACATCACTTGACTTGGGAGCCTTGAAGCCTTTGAGCCTCTTGATTGACCACACCATGGGTCTTGGGCAGATGGCTTCCGGGTTTAAAAGCTGGAGTGTTTCCAATCACCCGTATAATTGCAGCCCAGGCAACAACGAAGAGCTTGCGAGGACGCGTTGAGTGTCCAAAGCCTGGGCTTTCTGGGTTTGGAGAGGTAACTTTTCCGACTTCTGTTGTTGGCGTCTGAGGACTACACTGTCTTTCTCCAAGAATGGCTTCATCAAGTATTATTAGATTCCAAAAAGCAACCAGCAACTTCCAACAACCAGCACCACCACCAACAACAACAGCAGCAACAACAACAACAACAACAGCAGCAACAGCAACAACAACAACAACAATAGCCATATCAGCAATCACGGCAGCAGCAACAACAGCACCAGCAACGGGAGCAAATGTAGCAACATCAACGACCACGACCAAGCAAGCAAGCAAGCAAGCAAACAATCAATCGAACCACCACAGCTACGCCGACAAGCACAACCACAGCGACAATGACAACGGCAGCAACAGCAACAGCAACCGCAACTGAAACTGCAACTGCAACTGCACAGCAACAACAACCACAACAACGGCAACAACCACCACAACCACAACAACCACAACCACAAACCTTCACACCATCTCAGCAGCGACGGCACCGGCATCGACAACTCGTGCAGCAACAACACCAGCAGTGGTACTAGCAGCTGGCAGCTGCGCCACTGCCACCACCAACAACATCAACAGCAACAGGGGCAGCAAAAATAACATCAGCAGACACAGCAGCAGCAGCAACATCTCCAGCAGCAGCAGCAGCAGCAGCAGCAGCAACAACAGCACCCGCGGCTGCGATGTGATCAGCAACGGCACGGGCACCGGCTTCATCAACAAGAGCAGCAATAACAGCCACAACAGCAACAGCAACACCAACGTTTGAAATCAACAACAGCAGAAGCGACAGCAGCAGCTGCAGCAGCAGCAGAAAGAAGAACAACAGCAACAACGAGATCTGCAACGGCAGCAGCAACAGCACCGACAGGGGAAACGCAGCATAGAAGAACATAGCAGCAACAGATTCAGCAGCCTTTGCAGCTACACCGCGATAAACCCTTGCCGCAGCAGAAGCAAAAGTGGAAGCAGAGCCAGCAGGCAGCAGCCGCCGCCAGGGCCACCGCCGGCCAGTTCGACGCAACGCACATCATGTCACAGCAGCAAGCATTCGCAGCTAGATATGAACATATGAGCGTGCATGTACACACCAAGCCCATGCAGAAATTACCACTTCTCGCAACTAGCGGCAAGAAGTTCGTCGTGCTGGCGCAGATAAGGGACTTTGACGATGGTGGGTGATGCTGTCGCCAACTGTCTAGGACCATCAACAGGGACACCTTGCTGAAGCTGCTAGACCTCATTCGCCAGCTGGGGCCACTGGACACCTGGTTCTATTTCCTGAAGGCCGGATGCAAACAGGGGAAGATGGGTTCAGGGTTTAGGGCATGTATTCAGGCGATTGCACAAGTCCTGATGCAAAAAAAGGGCATGCAGCTGAATATAGGATGGGCTCTTGTCTTGTGGCTGCTTGGGTCATCTATCGACCGGGAGATCCAGATTACAGGCATCAGGTTCGACTCGCCAGTTAAGGCCCTATAGACGTCCTGCAGCTAAGCCTCAAAGCCTAGAGCGCAAAACCCCGAATCATCCCGGATGCCCTCGGAATTGCGGCGAACAGCTTGCACCATCATGCACTCCCGCACACCACTACGTCAATTAGCCGTCAAGCAACATGATGCAACATGCCCTTGGGCCTTGCGCTCTGGCACGAGCACGAAAGCCTACTCCTGGTGCATTCCAAGGCAGTCTGTGCCCCACTCCAGACCGCGCTGCCGATAATGCAGCAGACCGTGCTGAGGTGTGAAGGGTTCGTTTACGCGATTTCATGGCAGCTTTCTGGTATTCAGAAGGCTTAGTCAGGACTGCAGCCGTAGGGGTTCGGAGGAACTGCCAACAACCCCCTTCTCCGATTGCCCAAGCGACTTTGAGAACGCAGCGCTCGACTGAAAAGCCGGAGGGAAGAACCAAAGTCTACGATTGGTTTACGGTCAAAGAAACTGAAACATCCACTGTTTGGATGTACGGTTTGCGAGCAGAGATGTGCCTTATCGAGGGCTTATTCACTTATAGCAGAGTTGTTCACCGCAATGGGAAGGTGCTTGGTCTTCGCCGGCCACCGCACCCCTGTCGAGGAGACCCGCATTGCAGAGCGCAACAGGCGCGAGTCCAGGTTTGGCGAGCTTATGTTGCAGGGGATTGTTGAGAGAAGGCTCGAGATTCTGCTTAGGTTCACAGCTGCTTAAGGAGTGGTGTCGTGGCATTTGTCTGGGCGTTGGGATGTTGTGACACAGGCTTTCGATGTTTCTCTCTCACTCTGTGATGGGACTGTGAGAATGACTGAACGGTTGCTGTATGGGTGTGTGTGTGTGTGTGTGTGTCTTTGAGCATCAGGTGCCTCGGGTGTGGCACACAAACGGGTTATAGGAGCTGAATAATCACGGCACCCAACTGCCGCATATCCCACGGTAAGAGAGTCTGCAATGGTGGCCTTGGCGTAGAGTCGATCACAACATGGATGCCTTCGAGTGGTGATGCTCGATCCTGGCTTCGGCGAGTCGGCCAGTTCTTGAACATCGAGAATTCAATCATAAACGCCACGTCGAACTCATCCTTCGGAAGGTCCGAGCTGCTAATTTCGGTGGCGCCGGGTCCGCCTATCGGACTGCCACTAGGCAGGGGCCGCAGGGGTGGCGCGGGTCTGCGCGCATTCTTGGCAATTCCGATCTTCAAGGATCCAACAGTGCAGACGGTACCGGGTATGACGACGGTTTAGCGTAGGCGCAGTCCTCATCATTCACGTGTGGTGCACAAGAGTCAGAGATTGTCGAGGGGCTTGAGCTTCCTTCGAAGCCTAAGCTTGCCTTATATCTTCAGGCAGCGTGGTGTAAAGTTTGAGTGCCAAGATGTAACGCGGGTTGGGAAGCTTGGTTCAGGGGGCTGAGCCTTCTCAAGGCCAACTCACGCCAGCAATGTTTTTGTTTGCACGCATGGTGCATGTTCAGAACAGCGCTTTGCAAGCACCCAGGTCGTAGTTCTCTTCAAAACTAACTAAATCCCTCATAGGATGTCTTGGGCCAACCCGAAAGGCAAAAAGCACGATGCTGCTGTTTTCTGTCACTTGCCCCGGCCGACTGCCCAAGCCCGAATGGGATCGTGAAATCCTCGGTTATCTCTTGTCTCTTCACTATCGCACACCTGACGCGAATGTCTTCTCCATGCGCCGAACTGCACCCTAGACCCGAAGTAAAGTCTGAACCACAAAGCCCGTAAAGGGTAAACCGGCAAAGCCCCTGTTTCCTGAACCGCGAGCAAATAGTTCGGGCAGGACAAGCCTCCTCCAAGCACATCGCCCCCCTGGAGAAGGTGCCACAAGCGCAGTTGAGTAGCCATCTCTACAGAGGGGTGGCCTCGTTACTGTGTCAGTTTCGGTGAACAGATTGGTTCCCAGGTGAGGCTCTTGCTGGCTGGATGAAAAAAGGAAGAGATTGGGCCGATGTGGTTGGGGCCTTGCGGATATGACGCAAACGCGGAAGACTTGAAATTCAGCAGGTCTTGCCCCAACGATATGTTTAGAGCTCCCTGTAGATGGGAGTTCGGGCGTTTGGCCTCCCAGGTGAAGTCCATGCAGAGCCGGGTAGTCGATTGAGGGTTGAGATTTCTGCGGAAACCGGCAGGTCTTCGGATACCAGCTGCTTACAGAGGGCATTTCCGATATACTCATCGCATGGACTTACCCGCGACTCGGGCAGAAATTTTGCGGTGGTTGTCGCCATTGATTCTGGTTGCGACATCGGTAGCACGCCGCTTCGTGGTTGGTTCATACAGGTCTACAGCTGTCCAACCAGATAGACTTTTTGCAGTATCATGGTCAAACCATGATAGGGCTATCTGTATAGTGTTTATATAGATATATGTATGTAATTATAGATGTGTGCATTTATGTATGTATGTATGTATGTATGTATGTATGTATGTACGTATGTGTACATGTTTATATCTATATGTGCGACTAGCACACGGACATATTATATGCATATATACATATTATTTTTTACACATATAACTATA
>CAJNDV010033203.1:22977-36253 GCA_905221635.1 Symbiodinium sp. CCMP2456
TATGCATGTATGCATGTATGCATGATGTGCGCATGCATGTATGTATGTATGTCTGTCTGTGTATGTGCGTACGTATGTATGTACAGGTCTATGTCATGTATGCATGTAGGTATGTATGCATGTCTGCACGTAATAAACTGTTGATTTCCAATCTGCCCCAACTGGATTCCAACCCAAAGCGTCCCAGGAACAATTGGGTCGCCGGGCAAGGCGTCTTGTACCACGGGCCAGAGGCAGGGTAATGGTCTGAACGCTGCGCTGTGTAGCGAGGTCTACGCAGAAACTGCATCGAGGAATGCCAAATCCACTATCAGTTTGGATTGGAACTGGAAAGATGGCACGCGAGGCACTTGGCCTCAAGGTCGTCGAATTTCGGGGTGGCCGAGCTTGGGCACCTGTGCGAAAAAATGGTGTCATCCCCCATCGTCATCCCAACTCATCAAGGCGATCCACAGCTACATGCACATCAGCATCGGCAGAATACATCGCCACCAGCAGCACCACCATCATCATCAGCATCGTTACAATGTACAGCATAGACACAGCCACTAACCATCAGCACTGCCCTCTGCTTTCCTCATCATGTGCATTGCCATCTTTAAAGTCCATCGTCACCATAACTTGATGTTACATCACCATCGTCGTACCATCATCATTATTTTGCTTAATAGTCTTTGTCTTGATTATCGTCTCCATCGTAACCAACATCACCTTGTCAGCGCCACATTGCCAAGCATGTTTCGACCCAGCTGAAATTTAGTCATAATTTCGGCGATCAGAATCATCAAAACTACCGGAAAGAAAAGCGGCACAGCTGACGAACATCCAGCGGACCTAGCGAGACATGTCGATGAGGACCCCCGAGGCTCAGCAGCGTTCTTCACATTGCAGCTTCCCTCCGGAAGCATTTCACTTTGAAGGCAGCCAAGTGGCCAAGTCCCAAAACTCCCACCTTGAGTCCTGCATGCTCCGCCTGCGGAACTCTTGAACAATCTGAAAGACAGCTGATGACGCTCCAGTCTCAGCCTTTGACCGGGAAGCTGAGAGTCAGCGCCGCCGCGTAAAGATCTGGACCGTTCACCCTTGGACCTCTGAGTTCACGTTCTCGAAGACTCCCATAGCCCAAGGGGAAACTGCAAGCCCCGAGCGAGGTGAAAAAGCCCCGAGCTCCAGCATGTCTGAGGTGTCCTTGAGCAACCTTGCGTGGGTATTGCAACCACAGCAGTGCTGTGCAACTCGGCACGGATAGCACGGGAGCTCCGCAGTGTTTACTGTAGCCTTGCGTACACAGGGTTTCGGGTAAAGTAAAGTGCACGCAAATTCGACCATTGGAACAAAGCAGTGTCTCGGATTTTCGATTCAATTCTGGGGGACCTTGGCCTGGCTGGGACAGGGCCCAGTCCCGACAGACCGAAGGTGCGAACTCCGCCACACCCGACATGCCAGGGGTCCCGGAGCCTGCCTGTAGTCTCACACTGCAACCTCAAAGCCTTCAGTGCCCTGAGTATACATGTAGGCTCAGACCCCAAGCTTCGTTCAGTTTCGTTTCAAAGCCTGAGACCCAGCACTTTCGGACGTGACGAGGAGCTCGCCACCGGCATTTCCTGGGATGAGCCCGGCCTGCAATTAGCTGAATGTCGTAGGTGGCTGCAGTCGCTGCAGGCTTTGGAGGCTTGGTTCCAGGCTTGGGCTTTCGGTGTGGCCGTGTGGCTTCGGCGACAGGACAAGTTGAGAATCGGCAGGCCTGCGCTGTCGTAATCCGGAGTCTATTGAGACGTTAGCAGTGTTGTTCGTATTACTTAAACAACGTCCCGTGAACGCAACAATGACATTGCTTGTCTGACGAACTTGTCGCATCAGCGAATCCACGAGGGGAATCTGATTAAATCACTAACAGAGTATGCCAGGCACTTGTGGCCAGAGGCACCGCCTTCTTCCCACGGAATTCGAAAACAACCTAGCCTAGCCGAAGCCAACCTCTGAACCCCACCATCCGCACACTGCCCGCACGTATCTCTGAGCTTCTTGAGCGCCTCAAGCCCTAACCGGGGCTACCCCTCCAAAAGCCATATGCCCGAGCCAGTGAGGAGATGCAGCGACAGGAGCAGTCCTGCCCTGAGTGTGGCTTTAGAGTTGTGGGTTCGGGGATTTAGGTTACGAGTAAGGCTTAGAAGGATTAGAAGGGTGTAGGGTTCGAGTTCGTATGATTTTCATGCGGTGCCGGTCCTCCAACGCTCAATGCCGTTCGCCCCAGACATCCACTCGCAACCTGTCTCCTGCAGACGCCTAAGCGCGGGTTCCGTTCAATGCCAAGCCCCAAAGACCTTGAGTTGATTGAACCCCACCAGTGTGGGGTGTAGCTGCCCGAGGGAGATTCCTGGCTGGCTGTATTTTGCTTGCCCAATCTTATTCCCAATTATTCTCCGATGTCTAGTGCCCAGAGTACCTAATGTAATGTCACAATCGTATATCCAAGTCCAAGTTATTCATAGTCTGAGTTCCGATTACGGTACTGCCGGGGAGGGGCAAGGACGGGAACGAGGCGGGGTGGACAATCAACAGTGTGGCGCGGGAAAGATCAACTGCATTTTGGGTGGGGAGCAAATAGGGGAACCGGGTCGGGGTTCGAAAATTTGGAGAGACCTCAACAAATAGCATGCTT
The DNA here is from genome assembly GCA_905221635.1 of Symbiodinium sp. CCMP2456. NCBI lineage: Eukaryota > Dinophyceae > Suessiales > Symbiodiniaceae > Symbiodinium > Symbiodinium sp. CCMP2456. Next base: position 25,640 of record CAJNDV010033203.1, read on the forward strand.
CGAAGCATAGCTAGATAGCCGAAAAATCTGACCTGTTCCCATACTTAGTTGGAGACCACCAGAAGCTGTGGGCTTCGGGCGTGCCCCTTGTTTATGTCCTGGTTGAGTCGCTGCAAACCAGATGCAAAAAAAAGTTGGAGACCACCGGAAAATATTTTGGAGTCCAAGCTGTCAAACAAACATGTCCAACAAAGTGCTACAAGCTGAGCGCGCCCGTCGCTCCTAAATGCCCGAAACCCTGATCCCAGGGATATATCTTGAGGTCTCTCTTGGAGGAATCCAAATGGAACACCAACGACGGTCAAGGCGCCGGGAGCCAGTCGCGGCTACAACGGTTGTGGCTCGGCAAGATTTGAAGCTTGAAGGAAGTTGGGCTACAATGGAAGGTGCATACCGATTCCCAAAACCTGCACAGACCTCTCGGCACTGCCGTGGGTTCTACCCCAAGTGCCTGACATGCTTCGTTTGGGCTTGCGGGATCAGCGGTCCAGTGTAATTGCTTGTTTGCGCAAGCAAGCTTCCAACATCAACAGACGAGAGTTTGGCCCCCAACTCCCGCAACACCCTATAGGTGAAACAGCAAAGTATCTTGCTCGCAGTCGACTTGCCCTGAGCGAGAGAGGGCAACAACTTGCAAACAGACTGACCCAGCTTTATCCCCCACAGCTTTACTTCATTTTCACAACTACCAGCACCCCACCAGGAAGACCCTCGCGAAATATTTTCTGGCGCAACTACAGCTTCTGGACGACATGGTAAAGGAGAAGAACTGCATGGGTGGGTTTAGGGTTCAGTCCTCTTTCAGGCATGTATACGCGTTGCTGGGCCCTTTCATGAGATGCAGGACTGGGGCCGAGCCAGGTCAGTTTCCTACACTTATTCTGCAACACATGCGACAATGCGACAGTAAACTTTCCGGGTTGTAGTCGAAACATGGGCACCGTGCTACAGTAAAAATGCGACATCGGCAATTGTACTGTAACAATCCCACTACGGTTGTATACTGTATGCATACTAGATATTATTATGACATTGAAGCATAACATTTTATAGTTCTAAATGCTATTATGACACTAGTACACATGCTATAACAGTGCTAGAAGATACCGCATGCTACATGCATGACTTCGGGGGAAGAAGAAGTCTCGGCCTCAGGCTGCTTGAGCCACGGACTGCGTTGATACCGGAACTTCCTCGCTGACGAGTATCGTACTTTGGGTTTAGGGTTTTGGGCACAAGCCAGTTGCAAAAGGGTTTAGGGCAGGATCCTAGACGATCCCCGGTGTGATGCAACAGGAGCGGCAGATGCATTGCATTATGACGCTGCAAGAGGAGTACCCCTGCGGCTTGTGAAGGGGCGTAGCAAGACACCATCTGCTGCAAGCAGTTGTGCTTCAGCCCTCGGATGGTCGGTAACATGTTTAGTCCGGAGCAACCCCAAGCCACCAAGCTTTTGAATTCCCTTTCCAAACCGTGCTTGTTTGGAGCCCAGCCCATGCAGGGCATCAATTTTCACAGTGGAAGCTCCGGGCATGATCTCTCAGATACTGCACTCTACCATAAGCCCGAGCAGTTGCAAAGGCGTCGATACCAGCGACGGATATATTCCCTGCAGGTACTCCTACAATCTCTGTCTCTGTGGAGCCTCGGACCCGCGGCTGCCAACGACCTTCCGTGTGACATGCCAGAAAAGCGGGAGCTTTCCGGTTTAGGGTTTAGGGTGTAGGGTTTAGGGTCTCGTTAAGCCGAAAACCTCGAGGAAACAACTACAAAGGCTGCGAGAGAATCACAGCTTCATCTCAAGACAGCGGGAAGGGTCGGAAAGGCAGAACGACAACATCAGCCTAGTATCCTGCAAGTCATTCCACTTCAACTTCCAGTGCGTTGTGGTATATGCACATGAGCCTCAATCCGACCCACCGCCAGCAGCACAAGCTCCAAAAGTTTCCGAAGTTAAGGCGGCTTTCTACAACCTGCTGATCAGCATGTGGCTGGATCGGTGCTCTGAAGCAATGAGTTGCGCGGGTTCATTGCATTATCGCAAGTATAGGGTGGGAGCCTAGCTGCTTCGCTCGGACTTGCACGTAGAGAAAACGTGGGATATATGGTCTTTCTTTATGAGGCAGGCAGATCTTTCCATGCTGACAGCCCAAAGCCTTGAAACATGAACCCTGCATCTCCCCGACTCGGGTTCCTGCTTTTAGTATTCTGACTCTTGCTTTACAGCCATGAACCAGGAAACCTCAACACTTCTCTCCGAAGTTCCAAAGGCTCCAAGATGAGTCCCAAATCCTCCCTTCCCTAGCCTTAGCCTTAGACTCCAAATTGCAAGCTCGGCAGAAGCAGGTACCCCCATGCCTTTATCGCAGTTCCGGCCTTGATCCGCAGCTTCGACGCATCGCTGCAATTGAAGGCGCCATGGTTTCTGCCTCCTAGCGCAGCAAGATTTGGATGCTCTCCCCATCGAAACGAAGCAAGACCAGCAACGACAATTGCAGCGGCAACATCGTTAACAGTGTGGGGCAGGAAGAGCAAACGACCTCAATGACGACTGCGAGTGTCAACAATTCACGACTCTTTCCAGTCTTCGCTGAGGTAGAGGGATGCTTGTCGTCAAGTCTTTTCAGGTATCAAACTGAGTACCGAGCTGAGTTTCGTGTCGAAGTTAAAGACGATTATCACCTTCGTGATCGTGTCAGCTCCTTTTTGACCTCATTGGGTCGGCTGTAACCAGTGATCCGGGCAAGCGTGCTCTTATCTTGTGCAGGACACGCTGCCCGTTTTCGACCTGGGAGAGCTCATAAGCCACTCGGAAGATCTTTTCATCCCGACCGCGCCATGTATAAATCTTCAACTTCACAATGCCACCAGCATAAACCAACTCGGTGTTATGAAGCTTGCGAGCTTTTACAAATCTGCACCGTATGCAGGTTCCTCGTGGAGTGCACACTTATCCTTGCACCCTCTTTCCCGTACTTGCAGTGGCATTCAACATGGGAGCTGCGGGTTCCCGACAGCTCGAGACGTTTTAGCTATTAACGATAGAGAAGCTTAAACAGCTGCCTTGGACCTTAACAACCCTAAAATCCCTAAGGCTAAGCCGTTCGAAGTGTACCGAGGCATGAGCACCACGGCTACTCCTGACAGCTGGTCGGCTCTGCGACTGCAAACAGCCCCTGCATGCTTTGGGAAGGGGTGGGGGGGGGGGGGGGGGNNTGGGTATTGAGAGGGCGGGACTCAGGAGCAGTTCTTGTTCGCAAACCAGGTCTGCTGGGTTTAGCCTAGACCCTAAGGATATCACATGTTCTGGAATTTGTTGGGGGGCTGACGAGTGATTTGCAGGGTGCATTGCCCTTCAGGATTCGAGCTTCGGGCTTTCTCATCCCGTGTTCGAGAGCGACAGGCATCAACCAATGAACAGGTTGCATGCAGAAAGAGAGGGTGGAAGGTGCCAGGTGATTAGAGAGTCTTCGTTTGCAGGCTTGGTTGCCCAACGCGACCAAAAGGAACAGGGAGGTTAGGGGAAAGAGATGTTTGGTGCCGGTTGAGTGTGTTCGGCAGGATACTGCGCCCCCTCACCCAGTCAGGAGAGCGGCGTGAACTTATGGTTTTTTTGACCTTCAGCAGTTGGGGGTCTTATTTCTGGGGTCAATGGTATGGTTCGTGGACTCCTGCTTCCAAACCGTGTGCAGGGTTTTTCAGGTCTGGTCAAATAGCGTAGCAGGAACCCTGAACGGGGTTTCCCTACTGTGGCGCAGGGAATTTCCTTGAATCCGGTGCGGTCACGAATCACATGCACTGAGCATGGCGGCGGTGCGTTCACTAGATCTGTTTAACACAATCGAGCAGTCTCAGGTAACTTAAACTTCACGCGGCAGTGTCGATGAGCGTTCCATGAGAATCAGTATTGCCATCGCAGTGATTGAAGTTGTAATTCATTACCCGATTCAGATAGTCAGAGAGCAGTGCGAGCAGTGATAGCACGGAGATAGGCGTGGCTTGAACACCGGTGAAGACCGTCTCCACGTCTGTCCTACGCTGAACTCGAGCAGCCTTTCGCATTTGTCGCCGAGTTCTTTGCCGATGTATGCAAGCAGTTCGATTTTGCAGTAAAGCTGCCGACAGTAAGAGTGAAATCGTAATTTTGGAGCTGTTTTCGTTCCTGAACTGCCCGCCACGGCTTCAAGCCCCAAGGCGGAGCATGCAGCCAAGTTGCCAGAAGAGCTGCCTGACAGCACTTCGGGTTATGTTCATTTTATCGCTAGCTTCGAGCTGCGCTAATGAAGATCTCAGATTCCCCACTTGCCGTTTAGGCTCCATGGCATGCCCTTGCTTCGAGGCGGTTAAGGCTGCATAATATGGCTTTGTCGTTCAGCTTGTTGACTGAACAGACTGCCTTGCACAACCTTCCATTTTCGACAGCTGGAAACTCTTCGCGCCAAAACCGCCAAAAGCCTGGAGACTCAAGTCGGAAGCCCCAACCCTCTGAAGTGTTGGGAGATTGTTGTCAACCTGCACATGATGCAAGTCGTGGCAACTCCTTGTCAGATATTTGAAAAGACGATCAGCAAAACAGACGGTCTCCAAGACTTACACCTGTGATCGAGTTCTAACCTCACAACAGTTCCATCCGAAGGATCCGCTTGTTCTATTCTCTGGGAACTGCCCATAAGATGGAGTGTGCGCTGCGAGCTGTTCCTCGGCTGCAGCTTCACTGAAGCAGAGTTGGCGACGTTCACGCATGCAGACGCAGAGGCCCGCGCGACACTCACTCCGCTCCCCCCAACCCACAGACACAGAAGCGAGACACACAGCGAGACAGACATACAGACAGAGACAGGATGACAGACGGACACACAGACACGCAGACGCGCGGACACAGACGCACAGAAACACGCTGACACAAGCACGCAAACATGCACACGCTGGCAAACACAGACACAGACACACAGAGACCCAGAGACATGCTGCACACAGAGACCGCCAGAAAGACTGTCGGACGGACGGACGGAAGGACAGACCAACAGAAAACAGACAGAGACAGACGGAGATCGACAGTGAGAGACAGACAAAGATAGACAGGTGCACGCAAACAAGCAAACAAGCGCACGCGCAAACCCGCACACGCCTGCACCTCTGAAGCTCTACAACCCCAAGCATCGCGGCTCCTCTCGAGGGTGCATTGCAGATCATTGCAGCAACGCGCCCCGGAAGCCCAAGAACCCGAAAGATTGAGCTGTGCGAGTGGAACTGATGTGATGCATTTACTGATGTTGTCAATGTGTCGGTTCGTACAGCGCCGTAGCTTGCAAAGATTCATCCAAAACGTAGCCACCACACGTGCGCGTACTTTGGTACCAGTTTTTGATTTCTGCGTAGGGCCTCTGTTATGTGGCGTTTATAATAACCGTCTGTAAGAGAGTCAGTTACCTCGGCGTGCTCAATCGGAGCCAGGATGGAAGAGAAGGTCGGTCTAGGTTTTGTTCGGGTTCTACGAGAGGGCATCTCTTCGGGGTTGAAGGGGTGCAGAACTCCTTCGACGGGGCAAGCAGACCATCGAAGAGCCCAAAGACAGCCACTCAACAAACCATGTTGCAATCTTGGGGATCAAATTCGGGCAATGGATTGAACCCGGACCGGGACGGCTGTGGGACGGGCAGTTCACGACAAGGTGAATGGAGGGGAAGGGGGTGTCAAATTGTTCTCAGACCAAAACAATTGATAATTGTATGTGCATGTTATATACGCATATGTATATGTGTGTGTGTATATATATATATATAAAGATAGGTATATGTACATAAATGTGTATATATATATATTAACCTTTCTTACGTACATGCATACATACATGTCCGTGTAAATGGGCATTGAGACAATCTCCTGCAGTGAACCGCAGCGCCGCACCGCAAATTCGATGAGCTTTTCCAGCCGAAACCCTAAACCTCCAAGGTTCGTCGCTTCATTTGTGCCGGGCGGAGCGTGGAGCAGATGCTCCACGGGCATGCAGAGGACGCTGCATCCCTTTCTTTTGCCAGCTGCTACGGTTGAGATAATGCCATTACGATATACAATCTAATCCGCTCTAACCTAACATCATAAGATATAACATACGTTGTTAGAAAAAAGATATCTACATATATATATATATAGTAATATATATATATATATAGTATAAACCTTTCATATCATACCGTGTAATTACAAAATGTAAGACAAGATCTGACACAATAGTTTATTATGATGCAACACAGTATTACAACCAGTGGTATGCATGGCTCGAGCATGCCTCATCTCAGTAGGCTGTGCCACGGAGAGCGACCGGCCCAGCCCGAAAAAGCCATTGCACTAATGAAGTCATTAAGTTTCGAGATTAGGTGGTGGAAAGATATGCCGGGAGGCATTATTGTTCAACTGCCTATTGGGGCCTTGTGAAACCATTTAAAGCCAAGTACCGTATGTATTGGATTGGACAAGCACCGCAACCGGACCTGCGCAAGAAAACCGACAGTCAGGGAGAAGAGCTCGATTGGCATCCTGGCCATGGCTGTGCGGGCTGAACATACCCACGCCCCATGTCTACCAAGTTAGCAGCAGTCTTACTTAGCCGTGAATATCCAGTCAGTTGCTAGCGAGTTTTTTGTTCGCAGTCCCCTTCACACACCTTGCAGCTCACTCGGTGCAGGAGGTTAGCCATCAGAAGCCATCATTTATGAGAGCGAGTTGAGATACTCAAGTATAGTTACAAGCGACCGTCAGACAACAGCTTTCAATTTCACTTGCAATGAAAAACTTCAAGGCGATCATCGCTGCAGTGTGTTTTCAACACGGGCAACAGGAAACCCGAGCATGTGAATGATGTTCGCGAGGCATCCAGACCCATGTGGCGACACACCAGCACCACGATCTAATGTGGTTGCTTCGTGTGTTTGATGTAGTCGTGTGTTGCGGCATAACATCAACCGCTAGTTCACCAGGCATGTGTGCAGCATGTCGATATTAATTAGCTGCTAGCTTCGCCACAGGCCAAGGAATATCGCGTTATTGCATGCGTTGACGCTTGGTTCCTTGCAGAGATTTTGTTGTATAGTGCTGTCTTTTCTATGCATGCCAGTGGCATGTGCTATATTATCAGGCGTTGATCCGGCTTGAGATGCCGTGGGTGTCTTACATAGTTCGATGTCGTAGCATGGGAGCTGCGAGCGTTGGTCGCGCTAGTCAGGATCGTTCCTGCTTTTCGGCTTTCTGGGAAAGCAGTTCAGTTGCGCTCAGTAGACAGTGGCCCAGCTGAGCAGCAATGGCTTCGAGTGCCGCTGACTTCCTTGCTGAACGGCAACAGCCAGGGCCGGAGCTGTATCATTCGCTCACTCCTCAGCTGCCACAACTCACACCATTTCCAATGCACCTTGGGTGAGAATCATGCTGCAAGTTCGGCATCTTGAGCAGAACCGGAACTTGTGTGGAGCGACGAACTGATTATCGAGGCAGGTTTTTAGGGGCCTTGTAGGGGCTGGCAGCACCGGAGTGTGCCGCGGCGTGCTTGGACCATAAGAGTTTGCATCTGCATAGATCTGCGTCAGAGCCGCTGTAGAGCCGAGGTACACAGTTTCGGTAGGATCTCTGCTTGCGATGTGTGAGATTCAGATGCACGAGGAGCTGCTGACTGCTGGGCCAGGGTTCGGAATGTTGACGTGCCGGTTTCATACTGACAGAGAACACAAGCAAAAGCTAGCTTTTGCAGCGTCTTGCCGGTGCCATTGCGTATCAGAGCATGTTTGTGGATGCAGCTGTCACATACATATACATATACATATACGTACACACCGATAGATGGATAGATGGATAGAGAGATCAGAGATCGATCGATAGACGGATAGATGGTGAGATGGATAGTTAGAAGGTAGAGAGAGAGAGAGAGAGAGCGAGACAGAGAGCGATGCCGAGAGAGAGAGAGAGAGAGATATGGATAGATAGAGAGGTAGGTTTCAATTCAAGCAAGTAAAGTTTACAGATGGATGGATAGATAGACTGAGATATGGACCCAGATGTGAGAACCCGGTTTCGTGTTAGTTGATGCGGTTACTTTTACGGAATCGAAACACATGCCGAGCAGTTGCGGTCCTTGGATTTCAGTTGGAGGGTTGATGTGCGCAAGGAGTTGCTGCGCGCCGGGGCCCTTGTACCGTTCGATGAGAGCTTGGGCAGCGCAATGTTCGTATCGCACCAGTGGTTTTCAAATGACCACCCAGATCCTTGGGCATTGTTGACGCGGGCGCATTTTTCAAACTCTGTAGGGTTTCTTTGCAGATCTCTGCCCACGAAGTGTGGGAGAGAGAGGGGGTGGCGACTGCATGAACCAAGGATCCATCAGGTCATCAGTTCAAAGTTCTTCAAGGCGCTCTACGTAACATCATGTCCGGACAGAGCCGTGTCTCCCTCCCAGTCACGGCAGAGCTGTTCTATGGACGCTTGAAGACGCCGGAAGCTTCTGATTTCAAATCCGGGCGGCTGTTGCTTGGATAGCTTGGGACAGTTTTTGATTAGGATGTGGAGATTGGGGAGTGGAAGAAGCCAAGAACAGGCTCGCAACCACTAAACCCCAAACACTTTCACATCTCGATCAATCCAATCTAGGTCTCAGGCGTAAGCCCCTAAACCCTAAACTATAAGCTTCAGCCGAGGTTTGTTTGGTATGATTACTTCTCCTGCCCACAGGGGGCGAGTGATCTAGACAACATCGTGACCTACGTCTCAAGGCGAGGAGGGTTTAGGGTTTCGGGGGCAGCTAAGAGCAACGGATGCGGCTATGAGAAGTCGGGGTGGCAATGCCAGGTGCGAGTACTTTGTCATCTTATGCCCGGAGCTACAACATGCAAATCAGCAGCAGATGCTGAATCATGCAAGCTGGGCAGAGCGCGGTTGGTCCCGGACTCATTTGTCTCCAAAGGACAAAAGCATGACCACTTTGTAAACATAGTTCTCAGTTCTAGCAACCCGGAACACTTCCAAGGTATACGCAGTATTACAACATGAAGCAGCGTTTACTTACATTCCCGAGGAATGTATTCATGGTCAGGCTCAACATGTGCACAGCCAACGGGTACTGCACCATTATATTGATTGGTTACTTATTCAGGGTTCTTTTCACGGCGCAGCAACTACCACAGATGCGGGAAAACATATTGGGCAGTTCTTGTAGTATAGTATATAGTATGTATAGTATATTCCGCTCAGGTGTCGCACTGAACGCGTGGCCAGAGAACTTGCAGTGCGGGATGATGGTTTCGTGGTCGTAGTCGAGAGCGAGATGCAGCAACACGTTATGTCGATCAAGCCTCCATCGGCACCTGGACTCCCCAGGTGCCGGCCTTTTTACGTTGGAGACCGATCGTGCTCGAGTCGGACGTGTGCTTGTACAGATGGTCTGGAAGAAATTGCAGTACTACCTGGAACAAGGTGATCTGCACAATTTCCGGTATCTCTTGAGCACGCAAGATATTTGTTGCCTGTCCGGGCTCGGTTTTCTTCCGCTCGAGGGCTTGATGCCCGGATTCGTGTCGCAAGCGGATCCTTTCGCCTATCCGGAGGCCTTTGCAGTGGAACGCTTTTTGCATGACACTGGCTTTAAGGCGGTTTCTGAGCGAGATCCGGCAGGGTGGACACCAATGTGTTATGCCGTACTTTCCGGCAAGCAATTCTTGGTGGAAGTGGCTTTGACATCATAGAATCTCCTTTAGTGTGTCAGCCAAAAATAGGTTATATCAGATGACATGACACAACACGTCACGCTTTTCCTGACATGTCGTCATTCAAGAAGAAGACTCAGCCAAGGCATTGCTCAGACAGAAAGCAGACTGCAACGACAGGATTACCCGACACAAGCGCAAGATGCTTTTTCCGCAGAACATGCCCGTTCTGTCGCTGGCGGCATATTTCCGTCGGAATGGAGTGTTGAAGCTGCTGCTGTCTGCGGTGAATGCAGTCGATGGACATGCGAGCGTTGCCATTCACTGGGCGAGTGTAGCAGACAACGTGGAAGGTTTGCAGGCGGTGTGTGATGCTGGAGCGGATCTTAGCAAGCCGAACTTACCAGGTTTCGATACCTTTCAAATTGCCTGCTTCTCGGGGTCTCTCCGAATCGTGCAGGCCAGTTAGGGAGACAATCGATATCCTGCTTTCCGGTCCCCTTAGCCTGCCAGATGCTTCAGTAAGACCCCAGCAATCCGAGATTCCAAGTACGACACTCAAACCCCAACCTCTGAAGAGGCCCTAAAGCCCTGGAGGCAATGCTTCAGAATCCTTCCACGAGTTTCCGTCACGGTTTGCACGCTGCCCTGATGGCTGATGGAGGTACCCAGCCAGTCATCTCCACTTTGATCCAGGCCATTGGAGCGTTTAAAGTTGTTCGAGGGGGTGCCAGGAAGCGTGCCGACTGGTGACTACGACAACGACTTGCCTGCTCCCTGTGCCTCTAGAACCACGCTACTGTTGCAACTGCAACTGCTACTACTACTCCCAATTACTGCCTACTACTACGACTACTACTACTACTACTACTACTACTACTACTACTGCGACTACTGCTACTGCTACTATTACTACTACTACAACAAC
>CAJNDV010033205.1:17048-36250 GCA_905221635.1 Symbiodinium sp. CCMP2456
GTCCTAGCTGAAACCTGCGAAACTTCAAAAACAGGATGAGTGCCGAGTCTTTGCAGACATCTCTTCCGAAACCCCGAGTTGAGATTCCGAAAGGCCCGGAGCTGAACGAAGCGTCCCGAGCGCGAGATTGGACCCTCCCCCCGACCCCCTGGCAAAAAACCTCACAACAGTAAAACAGATCCGTAAACCCTCCTCCTTGTTTTTGTACTGATGAGCTTGAGTCCAAGTCGGAGGCATATCTGGCACATGAATTCCGGGTGAAACAAGTCTAGTCCGGAAGGTCAGTATGCACTGGTATGCACTAGCCGTCACTAACCGCCTTGCGCACTTCACCACCGTCGAGGCAGGAGTCAGACTGATCCCCGAAGGTGCGAATGCCGGTGCCGTAATCCGTATCAAACATCGAATGGCATAGAGCGCGTCCCATCCCAAAATCAGTGAAGACTGTGGACAAGCCGCAATCCTGCATGCACTTTTCAAAGGCTGAGCTGCGCGATCCGAGACCTTCGTAAAGCCGTTAAAGCCCTGACGGCCGAGGATTTTCCGTCTCGAGCCCTCAGCCCAAATCCAGCCTTAGACCCTCAGCCTTCCACTCCGACACACAAGGGCGGCTTGCGCGGGTCCCAGAAGTCGGAGTCAGACTTCGAGAGCCCCGGCTTTTGGGGCAGTTGGTGCAGGGTTTCAGGAGTTTTACGGCGGTTTGGTGTTGAGGTTTTAAAGTCTGAAAATCGCTTGAGTGACAACACAAGCACACGTGTCGCCACTTCATTAAGTCCTCCCGAACCTTCATGTAGTGTTTTTTGCTCCATGGGTTGAGCTTTAGAAGTTTTGGCGTCAGGGTTGTTAGGTTTGGGTTGTGAGTGGAAGTCAAGGTATTGTTTCCAAGAGACTCTTGTGTCAGATTCTGTAGACTTGAGAGCTTGAGGGTTCTTGGGAATGTAGTGGAGGGCTTAAATACTCTTGGCGGGCGATTAAATGTTTGACATAGTGTGTGCTGCGGTTTTCTAGATGGTTTGCTTGCAGCGCACACAGGGCTCGGGGTTGACGGCTTAATGTGGAGGACAGCCTGTATAGCACACGGAACTCGAACATCTTGGAAGCAGCAGCATCGCACCGTTTCCCTCGCGCGGTCGCTCGCACTGCAGGCTTCGGGATTGAGGGTGTGTTGTTGGATCTGTTTAGGCTAGGGGTGGTGCCGGAAGTATGTTTCCTCTAGTAAGACTCATGCCTCCGACCAGCACAGCTTGGAAAGGTGCAAAAAGCAGCAAGCATGCATACTAGATGTGCATTCCTGTGCCTCCTGACGAGGAAGTGTGGCGTGCCTGGGAGCGTAGGAAAAGCCCGCGACGTCCCTCATGCAACGACCAAGATCGCCCCCGTGCTGCAGGTATGCGAGGTTTAGGTCATATCTGGAGCTGGGTACTCTGAGGACTGCGGGCCCAAGGGCATTGAGGAAGCTCCACCGCTCGGCTCGGAAGCTCCGAAGAGCCTGAAAAGAAAGACCTTCAGCCCACGCTAATTTCGAAAAAGCCTACTGATGCGAGGCTCTCGTTCTGCTGGGCCCTGCAGCCGAGGTACACGGCCGCGACGCAGGGCAGTGTGTCTGGAGGTGGCAGGCATGGCATGTGCTTGTTATTGTGGGGCTTGGCTTGGACTGTCAGTACACTGGAGGATACTAGAGCCAGGGTTCTGGCTTTGGGTGCAGGTGCTGTATCAGCTGAGCGGATGTCCGTCCGATATCTGAACTCTTCCGAAGCATCATACCCCCGAAATCAGGGGAGAGGCACTTGAGGTTTTGGATTTGACAGCAAACCGTAAAACTCAAGCCATGAGCTCTGAAACCGAATGGCCGGGGGCAAACAAAGCTATGGTTTTGGGGTTCCCTTCAGGTAAGCATTGGCGATGCTAGCATGGGCCAGTTTTGCGGCGGCACACTGATCGCGCCACGTTGGGTGATCCTCGGCTTGCCAAGATGGACTTCGGGCTTCGAGGTTGGAGTTTGGGAGAGTTGCGACAAGTGGATGTCGATTGACGGTTTGGGGTATTAATGAAATTGTCAGGACTCGGATGGCAGGCTTGGCGACGTGAATTATTGAGATGCTATGGGGTTTGTGGTCGTAGAATGCCTGACTGTGTGAGTCTTTCACATGACCAGTGATGGAGAGGAGCCATTGAGGGCTTGGGGTGTTTGAGCATAGGGTTTGAGTCTGCCAGCTATGGTTCGAAACCGAGATCTATGCTTATCTTAGGCCGAAGTACTGGCTTTCGCCCGAGGATCCAAAGTTCAACACAATACACTAAGTTCTGAACCTGCGTTTTAAGCCTGAGACCCAACACCCTGCAGCTTGTGCCAACAGGGAACCAGAAACAGCCCTAAACCCTGTCGCGCCCGGAATCAAGCAGACTGGACCCGGGCTCGTTTTCACCTGGAGTGCAGGTTGACAGCGGCTCACTGCATCTCCGACATTCGCAGTGCTGCTTGGCGTGTGTCAGGCCAACGAGAAAACACGCAAGAGCTAATTTGGCGTCGGGAGATGCAGACCAAGGGAGGGCCGGCTCACTATCACTTGTGTTGCTTATTCTGTTTTTTAAGAACATCAATGACAAAGAAGCCCACAGCAGTGGTCAACTACCTTGCTGCAAATAATTGCAGGAAAACCGCTTGCACAGCGCACGTTCACTCCTCAAGCTAGCATCGAAGGACAGGCAGTTGACGTATTAGTATACCCACTATATCCGACATACTCAACAAACCCATTACACCTACTATACCCCTTTTACCCCATACCCAATCGTATACCAAGTCGTTTGCATAGTAATACTTAATGATGCCCCCAATATACTCTGGTGTCACTACTGGGCATGCCTAGGTTGGTGGCAAGGTCTACCGTGCGTTGGTTTGAACAGTTCTTGGTTCTGACAACATTCTGGGTCCCACACAATTGCAAGTCAAGGCTTTGTTCTGTTCTTAAAGCTTATGTTTTAACTACAGTAGTACTAATCACACAATGATTTAACAACAATAGTCATAATACTTTAATAATGCCAGTCCCTGTGTGGTGCCGGCTGGTGGAAGTAGCGAATGCATTGCATTGTGGGAAACCGTAACTATAGTAGGAATAAGAACTGTATTTCGCTTCGAGCTCACACTAGGTGTGGCAGTAGATTTAGAAATCTGGCATTGCAAAGCTGTGCTGCAATGCTTGTCCTGGTAAACGGAATGGTGTGCGACCTTTCCAACAATGGGCCATGCATGACCATGCATCACCCAAAAACTGTACGACACTGGGTACTTGGAGCGCTCATATTCAACGTCTACTGGCGGCTGGACATGTTCCTTCTTCGTTTGTCTGATTCTTCTCCTGATTGCACATAGGCAGGGTTTTGGCTGGGTATTCCCGGTCCCAAAAGAAAGATGTCTGCCAGCCAAAGGCATCCCGCGCTCCAATGCTCATGTGGCTGTCAAGTACAAAAGCAGTAAAGCTGAACAGGGCACATAAACGACACTTCGGGTTCAAGCACCCGGCGTTCCCTTCGTGGTATTCCCGTTGCAAACAACTGGGCATTGGCGCGAACACGTCTAAACGACTTCGGCAGCAACTGCTCGTATCAAAAACGCAGAAATCCATTGCAGCAGAACCGGTCTTTGAAACAGAGCATGTGAGGTGGCCAAGCTTTGCCACAACAAGATGCGTTATGACTTGGATCGCCGCCCAGCTGTCTTGTGGTGCGGAGAGGATGCAAAGGTCGCTGCTCAACAGCACGGCTTCACGATGGAACAGAGCGCCGCTGGGACATTTACGTGATAGCTTGCAACAATCAGACAACGCACAACCTGATGCGTAGCAAACACTTCGCCCACTGTGGGTTGCGTTTGCACGCTGCTTTGTGAACATACTTCGCGCGTCACCACGACAAAAAGTCTTTGCTTGTTTGTCGACGGCATCGCCAACTACAATTTTCACGACAGAAGAACTGCCTCTCTTAGTGAAGGCCAACATCGTGGTGGACTACAATGTTGTGTTTCCGCAGCTGCAGGGCCGCCGACGGTCTTTACATGAAACGCTTGGTGTCCTGCAAGCTGCTGAAGGCATGCCGTGAGACGGTTTCTTCTTTGACGAGCCGGAAGAGACGAGAACACCCCGCGTGGCCACCAACCGCCCCCATGAGTGTCGGACACGTGAGCTTGGAACCAGGAGGTGTGTCGGCAACATGGCTTCCAGAACTGCTTTAGCGGACTTCTTTCTTGAACTCAGCGCGAGCACGCTTGCGGCCCAGTCGAGGAAAGATTCCCAAGGCTTTTTCAGCTTCGGGAGTTAGAAGGTGGGATGACAGAAGGTGGAAGGTAGAGGGAGTATGCTACAACAGGTGTCCGCAGTAGGGACCCTCTACCCCTACCCCAAGCCCGTGGAGAGTTTTGATAGACGACGACGTTCCGAGCCTTTGAGTAGCAGTAGTGAAAAGCAGTAGCAAGCTAGATTCAGCTAGATCCAAGGCGGTAGCGACGCGCACGGAAACTGCGTCAGACCTTAATCCTGTCTTTTTTGAAATTGACAACCCCGCCCGTAGAATATAAGCCACGAGCCTGAAACCACGCCGCCTCGAAACGAGAGTCGCATGGAAGCTGCGTTTAGGACAGTCTTTGACATTCGCATCCCCGAGGCCTGCAAAGTGCGTACTTTGAAGATAGGAGCCGGCACTTGGAAGCGTGATTTCCAGGCGGGTTGGGGTTGCGGGAGCGGGACCCTTCCTTTGAGTTCCGTGCTTCGATGTTTCCACAACTGATGCCGTGTCTGATGCATCGGACTGTTAGGGCTATTAGAGCTAAGTACTCTTTGGCTTGTGGATTCTCCAGCACCGTGTGAGCTTCGAACGTGTACACCGTGTGAGAGCGTGAGAGCGTAAGTGTGTGTTCGACTGTGGATAGCAGTGCAGGGGTTCTGACTGTTGACATGCTTTGGATTCGAAGTATCGGAGTCCGAGAAGCACTGCCCAACGAGACGAGGAGTCACTTGATGAGCACCCGCACAGCTTGTCGTAGGACATGATGATAAGCAAGTTTCACAGACGGGATTCCTGTTTCTACCGGGGTAAGGTGTAATGTCCAGGCTAAGAAGAGTGATAACATGGACCTAGAACTGGTGCTGAGTGTCGGCTCGCACTCGTCCTCCTCCTCCGAGGCCTCCTCCGCCTCCTCCTCCTCATCATCATCATGATCATCATCATTATGATGACCATCATCATCTCTCTCTCTCTCTCTCTGAGCGCAGCGTCCCGAGAGGCGCTTTGCGAGGCTGGGAGCGGACAGGCGAGCCGAAGCGCTGTGCTTTGCACATCCGGAAAGTTGGATGAGCGCCCCGAAGGGCAGCCTCACCCGGGCACGAATGCCATCCCTAAAGCGACAAACGCAACCGAAGTATAAAGAAAGATAAACAGGTGTGGGGCTGCAAGCTGTGCGGTCCCGCTGTTTTCTACACTGCCTTACTAGTCCAGCTCATCAAGCTCCTGCCCGTTCACCGCGGAGTCGGGGCGGCTGTGTGCTAGGGCCGGGTCTTCACGATGATGCGAATGCAGAGTTGCTGCGGCTTCAGCTGTCTGGAGCAGTTGGATGTCCAAGCTGGTGGAAGTCGTCGGGGTCGAGGTCGCGGGTGCAGCCGTGGCTCCACGGCTCCTGGCTTGATGCTGCAGGGTCAGCGCGGTCATCGGAGGCGTCCGGCGTCATCTGCGGAGCCTGTGCCTGTGGATGTCCTGCCGACTGCACGAAGTGGCATCGACGGGTGTGTTGCGTGCCACCACCAGGGTTAACTGCGCGATCGCATCCTTGTGTAGCACAGTGAAGAGGTCTTGTCGACGTTGATCGCGGTCCTGATCTCGACGGTGAGCTCGGGCATGGTCAGTCATGGCCGTCCTCAGGTCACGTTGGTGCTGGCGGCGCCGTCGAGTATGGCCTGTGCCCACACGTCTGCACTGCCTATAGCAGTGGTGGTGGCCGTTGTCCACGTACCCGAGGAAGCAGGCAGGTGTGCAGTGGCCGGCGCGGGCGCGTCTACCCATACATTGGGCCGCAGCAGGTGCCCTAAGGACGCCTTGTGCGCCCGATTACGCGTGTCGCAAGAACCCTAGTAGGTAGCAGTTATTAGCCACCAATTGGTATTCCTGCGCTTTCATTGGCCTTGCTGCGACACGATCATCACTCAGAAGGAAACGTGCGCCGCAACTCAGTGCGGCCTGATAGTGACCTGCTTGGGGCGTGTCGCCCGTGTGCACCATTGCAAAGACGAGCCGATACGGCACGTGTGCAATGTCAATGCTCCCGCCTGTGCGGAAGATCGGCACTTGGACAACAGCGTCAGGCCTGAACGGGAGTGGGTCAGTACGCTTATGTGGGCGACCATCATGATAAGAAAAGCGTTTGACTTGTGCTGTGAAGAATGGTGTCTCGGCAGCCAACGCGTGGGTATAATGCTGTGCACACCAAAACCTGTAATGAGAGATTGCAAGTCAGTGGCAGGCAGGTCCATAGGGATGGGTGTCCACAGCGTGGCGATGTCATGCACACGCGCCTCGCCTCGCTGGCTCTCCCGGGACTCCCACGTGCTCGGCCTGGGGCCGCGGTTTGAGACCATCAGGAATCAGGACAAAGGGCAACACCTCCGAGCGGTAGGTCTGTGCCATGGGGCGCGTGGCGTGGAACTTCATCAGGAGGTCCTCCACGGTGATCAGCTCGAAGATGCGCTGAATGTCGCGCTTGGCCTGGTCGCGCGGAAGGGTTTTTGCTCCTTCAACTGCTTCCACTCCTGGGATATGTCGTACAACATGCGGGTCACCGTCATGCCTCGGGTGTTGAAGTAGAGCATGAAAGAAGTGTCGGATCGTGGGGCTGCTTCGGTGTCCTCGTGCTTGAGGGCCAAGCACCGTCCCCACTCTGATCTTCTGGCTCAGGCTCACCTCTGCCGGGAGCTGGATCCCCACTCTTGGCTCCAGTTCCGGCCCTTGCCTTGCTGGCCCGGGCCTTTCGTGGAGGGCTTGTGCCATTCGCGGCCCGGTCGTCGCCTTCCCTGGCCGGAGAGCGGCGAGTTGGGGCGTTTTGCTGGATGTTGGAGGGGTGGAAGCGCTTGTTGAACTGTTGAACCTCCTCGGCGGCGCTCAGCGGCATGAAGATCGAGGGGCCTCGGGGTACAACAGCTAAGCGGGCCTGAAAGTACCCTGAGCATGCTGGGGGATGTGAAGCTGCGCTTCCCGGCACGAAGGAGCACACCCGACACGGACCCTTGTAGTACTTTTGCCGATAGTGGGCTTTGAGCCTGCGGTGCTGTCTGCGAATGTGATTCTTAAGTTTGCCTTTGTCCTTGCTACACCATTGCGCGCAAAATGCACAGTAAGCGCTCAGGTGGGAGCCGTTGGCCTCTGCAAAGGAGAGCCAGTCTGCGGGGGCTTCGGGTTGGTCAAAGAGCGGGGTGTTGACCGGGGATTCCTTAAACCGGTGTGTCCCCTGCACCGAACTGCGGAACGGGGACAGCAGCAACTGAGGCATCTGAGGCCTGTTCGCGGCTCCCTGCATGCTGAAAATGCAGAGCTGGGCAATGCCGCAAAATGTGGTCTCGGAACCCTCGCCATTTGCGGAAATCCTGGTGGCAGTGTTTGCATGTCGGCATACCGTCGACGCAGTGCGAGGTAAAGTCAGTATCTGCTCGGGCCTGCGCGCACGCAAATTGCTCGGGTACCAAAAGCTGCGTTTGTGCGCCTTGGCACAGTGAATGCGCATGATGCGCTTGTCACTTAAATACACACCACATTCCGGGCAGTGGTAGCCCTGGCTCTGGCATGGCGCGAGCTAGCGTGGTATACTTCAGCATGGCTCGGGCGTCGAGCAGTTCTGTACGAAGCAGTGTTTGCCAAGGAAGCTCCTGCTGCTTACCCGGAAAAAGTGCCGCTGAGTATTCGAGTTCCCTGATACGGCCTGTCATAAGGCCCCGGAGGGTGTCTTCTGCGGGCCTGAACTTAGGCCTGGCGTACAGATCATCGTTGGGCTCATGGGTGAGGTCTCTGGGGGAACGGGCTATGGCGCGCAGTGCTTTGATTTCGAAGGCCTGCAACGTCTTTAGGCTTTGGGGCGTTTGGGGACCATACCGAGCGGCGCTGCTGATACAAGTCCTGTAAATGCTGAGCTTGTGGCCCTGCGTCAGGCCCTTTCTACCAAAGAGAGGAACTTGGCCAACTGGGCTTGGTTAGCACGCGCAGCCTTCAGGCGTTTGTCTACACTCTGCTGTTCGAAAGATCCATGGCTGATTACCACCCCAAGGTAGTCAATGGTAGGGGAGTGCGCCAATGGCAGCGGGGAGAAAGGCGTTCCCATATCGTAGTACAGGGCGCCTGTAGCTGCGCTTAGTTAACCGTCGGTGCAGGGGCCCGCCTATGGCCTTAATGAGGAATCTGGACTTCTCGGCATCTTCCACACGATGCAGGGTGAAGGCGCTGATAAAATCATCGGCGAAGGCCGTGACGTCGTCTCACGTACCCACACGGGGTCCGTGCGCTCGGCAAGGCGGTGCAGCATGTACGGAGTGACGCACACCCATAGCAGCGGTGAGAGGACACATCCTTGCCGTGTGCCATTACGAAGCGTGAGGCTCCCTTCGTGGTTGTGGTGAATAATGTGGTAGGATGACTGGTGCAATGCTAGGGTGAGGTGAATGGTGTCCTCATCGATGCCTAAGTGCCGCATGGAGGCTGCGAGGTATACGCGTGGCTGACCTGGTCAAAGGCTTTGCTCATATCATGCTCAGCAGTTCTGCACCCTCAGCTTGCACGCAGGCCCGTCCAGTGCGTCTGTCATGGACCTCCCTACGAAGGCCGGCTAGCTGCGAGCGAGCGGCGCGGCAGTGCTGTGCAATTCGGCTGATGGCGTTATAAGTACTACGGCCGGGTAGGTATGCGACTGATTCCAGGCGAGTCAGGATGGCACTAAGGATGCGAGTTTTAATGACCCGGGCAGGGGGCACTGCAGGGCTATGGGTCGAAGGTTGGCAGGCATCTTAGTGGGTTTGTTGGGTTTAGGGAGGAGATGCAACCAGCCGTCACACCAGTCGGCGGGCAGAGCAATATCTCCAGCTTTCAAGTGCCGCTGGAAAAGTGCTTGCACGTGCGGCAGCAGGAGATTTGCGCAGTGCTTCCAGACATCCGGTGGGACCTTGCCTTTGGGGACCGCCTTTCCTGATGTTTGCTGCTTGAGGCTATGCAGGATTTCATCATCAGTGATGTTGTAGTCACTGGCAAGTCGGTGTATAGCAGTATTGGCCGGACCCTG
This sequence comes from Symbiodinium sp. CCMP2456, assembly GCA_905221635.1. Classification (NCBI taxonomy): domain Eukaryota; class Dinophyceae; order Suessiales; family Symbiodiniaceae; genus Symbiodinium; species Symbiodinium sp. CCMP2456. The sequence goes on from CAJNDV010033205.1 coordinate 26,356, forward strand.
ACTTACAGCTGAGTAAAATACTTGTGTATGGCCTCAAATTTTTGTTGCGGGTCAAGGATACTGTTAGCAGGTCCCCGGATCTGGATACGCTCACGGGGCGTTTTGGGGCCAATCTGCGGACTTGCGGGTGTAGAGCGTGCATATCTCCCACCGTTGCGGCACTTTCAGCAGCCTGCAGCACTTCCTGTATGATAGCCGTATGTCGTTCCTTGCCTCATTGCCTGAGCGCCTTCTGGCAGATTTGGAACGCTGCCTGTCGCCGAAAGGCTTCGAATGCCTACGCTACCAGTCCGACGGACCTCCCTCTAAGCCTAAGGGCGCGGTGGTACCTATAGAAGTCTTTAAGGTTCCTGTACTGGGCCCAGAGCTGCTCTACATCGAGCAGTGAAGTCGGGTCTTGCCAGGCTCTATAAGGGTAGTGTGCTTAGGGCCAAGAGGGAAGAGGTGTCGGCAGCATTCATGCGTCACGCGCGTCAGCTCCGGCGCTGTGTCGATGCGGGCCTGTTCGAGTTGCTTTTCGAGGTGCACATCTAGGGCAAGGGCTTGGGGAGTGTTGTGGCGAAGGGCCTCCCGAAGCGAATTTCTGCAGAAGCCCGGCTGGGCTGTCACCGGTGCCTCGGGCGTAGAACGCAGGGAGGCTGATAGCCGCTGTGACTGCGCTGTGTTTTGCGGGCTTCTCTCTATGGTGAAAATCGATGCCAGGAGCAGTGCTGCTCTTGCGGGCCTGGGGTTCCGTGTGTTGCAGGCTGAGGGCTATGAAGTCGATCTGACTAGAGTGGGTCTTATGGGGGTGTATGTAAGTGGCTGACCTACGGCGCGAGCCCCATGTATTCAGAGCGCACATTTGACCTGCAACCAGCACTTGCTGAAACTCTCCAGCGTCAGAGTAGCCTGCGCGGCCCTGGCCTCGAAAGGCTCCTGGGCCGACATGTTGGTGGTCAGCTTGCAACGTGCAATTGACGTCTCCTGCAACACAGCGCACATTGCGGCGGGGAAGGCTATTTAGCAGACGGCCCAGTCTTTGCCACACTGCTTGCCTCTTGGCCAAGCGCTGCTTAGCTGCATCATTATCTGGGATTCGGGCATGTAATAATCGACCTGGGACAAGTTCCTGAAATCTTATTTCCGACTGGCCCGACAACCGATCTGAGATGTAGATCGCCACGCCAGCCCAGCGGTGTTGCGGGTCCGGGCTGGAGATAACTGACCAGCCAGGTACCTTGTACTCCGTGAAGGCTCTGCCTAGGCCGTCGTGGGTCTCCTGCAAGAAGACGATGTCGTAGTGGTTGCGGGGGCCGATGAGCCACGTCATGAAAATGTCGTGTGGCTGTGCAGAGCTCGCCAACGTTCTTCATAAGTATGCGTAGGCGGCGACCTTGTGGCCTATGCAGAGGCGCTGGTTGGCTTTCCACGATCGGCAGAGGCTGCGGTGCGTTTCCCAGTTGGCGCAATGTAAGTCGCCGGCCCCTGTACATAGTGGCACCGTCTGCGGATGCCTGTGCTCGGCGTACTGCTCGCTGAAAAGATCTCTTGGCCCGCCTGTCGCGGGCGTGCTGCTTCGCAGCCTCTCTGCTTTGCTTTGCTACTTGTGGAGCTATAACGTTGTCTGTTTCTCGAGCTCCAGTGGTGGCCGCGGATACCGCCACAACCCTCGCATCTGGGATTTCTGGTGGATGTTCTCTGTTGCTACCAGATATTTCCCCCAAGGACTTGGGACCTTGGCGGCCCCCGACAGTGAAAAACTCCGCTTGACCAGTTCCAGGCAAAACACCGTATTGCGCCACAAAGAAGTGCAGCAAAAAAGTGTTAGCAGTGTCAAAAGCAGTCGCAGCGCCGCATGCGCCATGATGGGAGCTTCTCAAAAAGGCTCGGGCCGAGAGGCTTCATCATCGTCATCATCATCATCATCATCAACATCATCATCATCATCATCATCCTTATAACCATCATCATCATCATCATCAGCATCATTATAAGCATCACCATCGTCATCATCATCCTCATCCGCATCGTCAAAACCACCATGGCCACTTTGACGGCACATGATGGTCATGACACAAGCCTGGAAGTCCGCCCGATTCTCCGCATCATTTGCTGTTTGAACTTTTTGCCGACGATTCGCCGGAACTCGTGGAACACCAGATCCCGAGTGGTTTCAGGACGGAGTGCACACCTGAAGCTTTGGGAAAGGGCTGGTTGATTCCTGCAGCGCGCAGCAGGTGGAGGTGGATGCTGGCATGGGCGTCGAGCGTTTTGTGAAAAAGATCTTCCGGCATCCGATGCTGCTCGTCTGCCCAGCAAACCCATCCCCAGTGTAGCGGCGGTGGGGCTCTACACCGCGTCCATGGGTTCAGCTCGTCACGAAGCAAAGTTGGTCAGCTTGCGGTGGTTGTGTTGGACAGCACTTGGGAATAGCTGCCGGTGTTAGCGATGCCGGTGGCGATGATTTTGCTTGAGCCTTCAGTTCCGCCCGCTGGTGGATTGTTATGTCGCGTTGTGCATGTGGTTTTTTCTTGCCATGCTAGGTTTCTGAGTTTGTTGAGCCGTGTGCGACCCGAGCATTTACCATTCGTTTTTGCTTGTTGGTCGTCCCTCCTGTACTGCAGTCCTGATCCGTCCTTTGCCCTCAACTTCCTGAGCCATGAGCCCCGAACCCCTCCAAATCAGCACGCTTGTGTAACTTAGCTCAACCTCATCAACCTTGGAAACAAGGTACGAACAGAATGTCGCGAACGACTACGACTTCGCGTTGCTGCACCTTGACAAGGCATCTGGTTGGCGTCCTTATGCGCTTCCGCGTTGTTGCTCCGTCGGTATTGTTGAGTGTTTTGAGGCTCTGATCAAGTATTCAATATTCATCTTGAGGGTCGCAATTCTGGAGCTTTAGCATTACCACGGAGGATTGTCATGCACTGTAGCCCTTTGCTCTTTCCCTGAGAAGGCGGTTCCGCTGAATGAGTGCATTGGGACGGCCTGCTTGCCCACGGCCGAGGGCAGGGGGGGCACGGAGTGTGGCTCGACTGCCATGTAAACTTTAGCTACGATGTGTCCGCAACAGACGATTGCTGTGTGTGAAGCCCGGAAGTTCCCACGGCCGACACACAGAAAACTCTCAGAAAACTGCCGCTTCGTCGAAGCAACTACGGCTGTCACACAAGGTTTCACGACCGAAACTGTGAATGAGAATGCGAAGTACTAAGAAGTTCTGGCACTCGGGCCTCGATCTGTTAATCGTTGCGACTCCCAGCTTCCTCCGTGAGCGTTTTTCCAAACGATGTGGCTTCCAGCCGATTTTGAGAGGCCTTAGGGCCGTAGCATGTGTTACCAGAATCATCCAGAATCCTTAGCACTGCAACAACGGCGTGGAGGGCTGCAAGGTTTCACTTCCAGCGTCCCCTTGCGCTTCTTCTCCTGAAGCCCTAGGTTTCTAGTTTGGCAGCTCTTCTGAGTTTCAGGTCGCATCACGGGCTGGGGCACCATTCGCTCCTCCGGGCCCGCCCCGGACGTGCTGCAGGACGGAAAATTTGCGGATGAAGCTTTCTCAATCAATCAGAGAGATTGGGTTTTGGTGCAATCTTGCACATCGCGAGGAACACCCGATACCAAAAACGATTGTTGACAAGTTGCTGCCGGTTGCGCCCCCGTGGAACCTCCTACCACAAGTACACCCAACACTTGTTGTCACCAGCCTTTGACAGGAGGCGCCGGTCTCTCTCCTCAGCAGTCCCTTGATCCTCAGGAGAAGGTTCCAGGTTCCTGGTATTGGGGGACAGGCGTTGGGAATGCGGGTTCAAGGTTCAGGAGCTTTGGGGCTTCGGAAAGCTTGTTCGGAGGACCAGTGTTACCATCTGTGTGCAGAAGTAGGCCTTCGCGCAATCGCAAGCCGCAACGTTCATGGGAGACACTAGTGTCAACTACCTGGTTGGCTTCAAGAACTCTTGCAGCTTCAAAACTGCAAGTTCTGGAAAGCATCGCCCATTCCGAAATCTGTGGCGCCGTAGAGCGAGGCAAAGAGTGCGAGACAAACTATTCCAAGACGAAGGACTCGTCCGTTGTTTGCGGAGACCACCTTTCATGTTGCGATCCCAGCAGAAGACTGCCCGAAGCTGCCATCCAGTTTAAAGCTTAGCCTAAAACCACTGTGTCAAATCGGAATATTCTGGAACTCGTTCGGTGACTCAGTTTTTACGGCATTTCACGGCTAATGCTGGTCAACCAGGGCTGTGCATTATCCATGAGATGGCAGAGGAGGGTTGTTGATTTCATGCTGCAGAGTTAGAGGGCAGCTTTTCCACTGCCGCTGTTGTCAGTTGTAACGACTAGTGAGCGGCGACACTAGCTTCCTTGCAGCTTGGAAGAACAAGGAGACTAGATAAACCGCTCAGATCTGTGACTTCCCTGCCGTCAGCCGCAGAGAAGAAGTTCGTTCTGAAGAGGAAGAACCCCCAAGGGTTCCAAGCGCACCAGCGCCAGAATTCCAGCACAGCTCCTCTGCTCCTCTGCTCCTCCGGCCCTCACACGCAGGACGTCATCACTGGGCCAGGGCCCCGGTGACCCGAGGGGAGAGCAGACAGGGCAGAGAGCCGGGCGGAGCAGATCTGCCTGTGACTGCCTTGGCAGTCGAGAGGTCCATGCTCTGCGCCTCTGGCCGCACTGACGGTGGTGTCACAGACACATGCCAAGGCGACAGCGGAGGCCCGCGGGAAGGGCTCTGTGTGTAGGCTGTTTGTCGGTTGAAGTTTTAGGGGAGATTTATTGGTATTCAAAGAAGCTTGGGCTTGGCCTTAGCCTCAGGCAGATGGTTCTTCTGGTCGGGGGGTTGAGGGAAGCACGAGCACGACTACCAGTCATCTTGTGATGCCAGCGGAAAGAAGGGGCCTTCAAACACGAACCGGAGTTCTGACAGCCGCAGACTTACAAGCAGACTTGGGGCGCGAAGCCGGTCCAAACTTCTACCGTATCGCATCTCAAGTGAAGCCACGGCGGGAAGGTTGACTCATCGCCCACGGGTATTGCAGTTGGTGGGGCTGGGTGGCCTCCTGAATCATGTTTCTTACGAGGAAGCTATGGGTGATGCGTCATCGCAATTCTGTGGGCCTGTGTGCATCCTGAACATAAGCTTAGGGCAGGAAGCCATTGCATGTAGAAGGATTTTGGTGTTCCGCTCTTTCGTGGCAACAGGCGTGAGGGCGGAGGGAAAACTACGGTTGTTTGTGCGGGTGTTTGGGGTCTCGCCGTTTCTTTCAATGATACGTAGTCTGCAGCTGGGGGCATTTTCGTGGAGGTTTCTCTGCCTTTAGGTGTTTTAGCATGTAGTGATCCTGATGTGGGATGTGGGAAGTGGCTTGCCGAAGATACGTTGTTGGGAGCAAGGTTGCGCCGCGCACCAAACCCAGAGTCATCAAAGCTTGCTCTGACTCGTACGGCTAAATTGAAGCATCGAAAACGCGCGAAGCCTGGGCGAGTGGCCAGGACCGCTGGTGTGCGAAGAGGAAGGCCGCTTTGTGCTCCGGGGAGCGCCTGGGCTCATTCTCTGCACGCATTGCATTGCCGGCACGATTCTCCATGTTCGGATGTCATACAGTTTGTTCCTTCTTGTCGCTGGTCGTTCTTTGCTCGGCTGGTGGATTGATTGATGTTCTGGTCAAGTCATGTTTGTTGGCAGCGGCGGTTAGGTTGTGTTGGTTATGGCCGCTGCTGCTGCTGCTGCTGCTGCTGCTGCTGCTGCTGCTGCTGCTGCTGCTGCTGTTACTTCTGCTGTAATCGTTGTCGTAACATGGTAGCTTTCTACATGGTTCATGCCTACGCGGCTGTCTTTCTGCAGGCATGCACCCGTCAACTTTCAACAGTCTGCTTTGCTGAGGTCACGTCCTGGGGTCAGGGCTGCGCGTATCCCAACTTTCCCGGTGTGCCCTAGCTGCGATTCCTGCTTGCAGATGCGTCTTGTCAGTGGACGGGCTGGTAGGGCCGAAACATGCCGAAACCTTGTCGTGTCGTACATTCCTGGACTAGAACGAGCGGATGCTTGGGATCTCCGGCTGGCTTTAGGGAGCGTCAAGGGGACGTGGGCCACGCATTAGCCGTTCAGGGCCATTGAGGCTTCATGGTTCTACATGCCTCTAAACTCTACGCCTCAAGCCTGAACCCGAAGTCCGAGGCAACAAAAGTCCCAAACTCCAAGCCGCACGGAGTATAACTAGTTCGTTTTGACCGAGACTCTTTCACGTCCTAGCTCCTTGAGGTCTACGGCCGCGTGCACAGTGTCGTGTCCTGGATCCGGGATGCTGCTGGGCTGAGGTTTTGGAGTCGCAAAATCCAACCCGAAGGTTCACACTTCGAGAATCTGCCGGCAAATGTTCGAGCATAATCACTTTCTAGCATCGTGAGATCCGATGCGATGGGGAGTTGGGGTTTCCGGGGAGCCTTGAGCCCCCCTTGGAGATCTTCGAAGTCTTCACGGCCTTTTGATAGGGATATACAAATGAGATGCGCATTACTTGGCCTGCTATGACCACATAGCAATCACCTCACATCACCGCGGATGCTAGACCATGAATCCTTGCAAACCCTCAGCTCCCAAATGGACTTCCGCACAGCCCTCAGAAGCGAAGGTCATGTCCGACAAAGTGGAGAAGGCTTACGCGGACGACGAGGAATTGGCAGTCCTAACTAAGTCTGCCCACACAGATAACTTGGCCTCAAGCCTTGAGCCGCTGAAGCGCGCATCGGCGCACATGTGCAAATCCCCAGTAGCTGGTCGCGGATTCTGAGTGACAATCCGTAAATCCCAAAGCAATCAGGACCCAGATATCTCGCACATCAATTTCCAGGGGGCCATGTGGTCCGCGGCTTGCTCAGCTTTACTCAGAGACGGGCACATGCGGAGATGCTTCTACGGAATGCAACGTGATACAGACCTGTGTTCCTGGATGGAATTCTGCGTTGGGGGGCTTCTGACTTGAGTATGACATTGTCTGAGAGCCCAGCGTCAGAGTGGAGCCGTTCTACCATTACAGCAATGGCGAAGACTAGCTGCCTCGAGGTGGTCAGCGGCCCATGCCGTGTAGATGCGGAGAAGTGCCTCACAAGCCTCATGGGCGAAAAAAGGGAGGGGACTTGAACTTTGCGTCTTTGGATATTGGAGGCTTCGAGGCGCCGGGCATCGGCGGGTCATAGGCGGAGTGTTGAGGTCTCCGTAGCTTGAGATTTCAGGGCAAGAGTGAGGTTGTGCTCAGCAGCAAGCGATTCAGAATGTATGCTTGGGGCGAAAAGCTCAAGTCTTGTTGTTTTTCTACATCCTTCCGTGGTCATTCAAAGCAAACAGGGACTTCTTTTCGGCGGTTCAGGAAGCATGCATGGTTTCGGGGCAATAGTTTCTCACCCACATCACTCGCGGTGTGGCATCAGGTCCAAGGAAGCTATTACGAAGTACGCTCCACACGAGCCTAACCACTCTGCTACGAACCAGAGATTCAGGTCCTGGGTATCCTGGTGCCTATGGCAACGCCCAGTCCTGCAAAATTGCGGTGGCTTCTCGGCCTTTGACTTTACGATCTCGCGGAGTTCGCATAGGTGTTTCAATGGTTCGATGAAACACGGGTCGTGAGTTGCACGACGGCTGAAGAGGCGACTGCATCTGGCCTCAGTGTTTTCAAGAAGCCTTAATCGCCCTAGCCCCGTAAATTCGTCAAACCCATCCGTGGCGCATGCCCATGAAAACTCAAAATGTAACAACCCTTCAACAACAGGAACGCTGTGAGAACCTTTGCAAAGGACCCTTCCGCAGCAAAGCCCATACGGGTGGATAGCTTCGACACAGAGGAGCCATTCGTCACAGGGCATCGGCCGTGGGAGATCTGGGGAATTTTGGTCCTGCGTCTTGGGGTTGCTGGGTCCTGGGCTTTAGATCAGAGGACTCATACTCTCAGCTCCCAAACTTGAGGAAATTCTGAAGAGAAGGAGGGAGACGACTGCTTCACATCACCTACACTGCGCGTAGTAATGAGACTTAACCGACTTAACCATAGACAGTTTCAGATGTTGCTTCGTCAAGCAGATCTTGCAACTGGGAGGCTCAAGGAAGGTCCATGTTGGGTCTCGGCTTCAGAAGATGCACACGGAAAGATTTGCCGCTTCAAAACGTTTCCTGATGAATCGATCTGTCAACAAAAGAGTTGCATGGTGGCTTGGTAGTTGAGGTTACAGCAGCCCTGCTAATGCTGCAAATGCATCATCAGTTTGAGGGCGGAGGGCTTGCAAGCTTATCTGCCAATCCATCCATATTCGCATCCCAAAAGCACAGAAGTCAACGGTCTGGTGCTCGGGGACCTCGTCACGTTCAGATTTTAAATCGAAAGGATTTCCCGTTCTTCAAGCGTGAAGAGAGGCGTACTACGACGTGCTCCAGATCAACTGCCGGACGTTCTCCGGCACCTTGGGGCCTAACCGGACGCCCGATTCAACTGAGCTCCGCGAGCCTTCGAGGGCTTGTGACTTCGTTTCCGTGAGGTTTGGTTGTTTTGATAGGCGGCGGTGGTGTCGTGCATTGGTGATGCTGTGGTCGTGGTGGCTGTCATTGATTGACGTCGTCCTCGTCGTCGTGGCAGTGAATGCTGCTTCTGTTTTGTGGGTGTGGTCCTGACTGTGATTTGATTTTGATCGTCCTCGTCGTCGTGTTTGCGGTTGTGGTTGTGGTTGTGGTGGTTGTGGTTGTGGTTGTTGTTGGTGGTTGTTGGTGGTTGTTGTGGTTGTTGTTGCAACAGATCCGGGGTTCCCAAAGCCACACATTTTGCTTAGATCAGACTGCGTGCGGGAGTGTGTTTTCAGCTACTGTCAGGTAGCCTCCAGCACTGCTATCTCTCAGTGGTGGTTACAGGCACGACACCTTGCAGGTGTGATGGTCGGTCCCACATCCTGGGGGACATCATCTTGCGAAACAACTTGTTCATTCTTCTGAGCGTGAGGGGGGAGTTTGAATTGCTTACACTTCAGGCGAAGAAGCGCGGATGGCTCAGGGCTATTTCATGTTTGCACCGTTTGCACAGCAGATCTTTGTTGTTGCCGAGCTTCTACATGGATATGTTTTCGGCATGTCTACAGATGCTCTCCGCCGATGCAGTCCCACCACGCCAAGAGATGGCTCATGAGTCCATGTTCCGCGAGCGGCAGATCTCTGTAAATGCCTTCAAATCTGCGCCTCTTGTCTTCGGAAGCTGAAATCGCAGCCCCCCCCCCCAGCCCCACCTACCGCCCCTCGCCCGCCCGCCCACCTGCAATTCACGCCCCCAGGGAGGCGCGGGGGTGGGCCTTCCGAGTTTCGACGGCTTGCGACCGCAGCCCGAAGAATCGGAGCTGGTGACAGACCTCTACTTACCACCTCATGATGGGGAATGTTTTAGCATCTTCAGCACGTGAGACAAGGGCTGTTGCAGCTTCAATGCTTCATTCGTCGTTTCCTTCCCTTATGTCAGCCGGTGGAACTGCAGGATCAACAACTGATATGACGACGGCAGCGCAGGCTGTCTGTCAGTTTGTTTGTCTGTCTGTCTGTCTGTCTGTCTGTCTGTCTGTCTGTCTGTCTGTCTGTCTGTCTGTCTGTCTGTCGTCTGTCGTTCGTTCGTTCGTTCGTTCGTTCGTTGGTTCGTTTGTTTGTTTGTTTGTTTGTTTGTCTGTTCGTTGGTTTGTTGGTTTGTTGGCTGGTTGTTTGTTTGTTTGTTTGTTTGTTTGTTTGTTTGTTTGTTTGTTGGTTGCTTGGTTTGTGAAAATAACACGTCCCTACTTTGCCCCAGAGTGAGTGACTGCCACTTTGGTGGCTCAAGACGACTTTGCCCTGAGTGAAGAAAGGCGCCTGAACTTCAGGGTTGACTTTGACTTTGCTTCTCAGTGGAGTGAGCTT
>CAJNDV010033206.1:0-12353 GCA_905221635.1 Symbiodinium sp. CCMP2456
GTGGTAGTGGTAGTAGTGGTAGCAGGGGTAGTAGGGATAGTAGGGGTAGTAGGGGTAGTAGTAGTGGTAGTAGTGGTAGTAGTAGTAGCAGCAGTAGTAGTAGTAGTAGTAGTAGTAGCAGTAGTAGTAGTAGTACCAACAGTAATACTACTGTTGCTGGTGGTACTGGTCGTAGTAGTAGCAGTAGTAGTCGTTGCAGTAGTATTTTTTCTAGTTCTTTGCAGTCCGAGGGCGGTGTCTGCACATCTTCCCGCGAGATCGTTAGGCGCTCGTGCTGCCCTTGCTGCCGTCGCTGGGTGTCTTGCTTGTTTTGGCGTAGGATCCAACGTTCGATTTTTAAATTTCTGCTCAAATCAGCGTCAGATTTCTTTAGTTCCTTGCAATTCGACGGCAGTTCTCACACGTCCTTTCGCAGCATCGCGCAATCAGTTTGCCTAACCCTGCTGCCGTCTGAGGGCGAACCCGCGAGATCGTTAGATGATGGTGTTGCCCCTGCTGCCGTCGCTGGGTATCTTGCTTGTTTTGGTGTAGGATCCAACGTTCGATTTTTAAATTGCTGCTCAAATCAGCGTCAGATTTTTTTAGTTCCTTGCAGTTCCAGGGCAGTTTTTACACGTCCTTTCGCAGCATCGCAGATTGATTTTGGCTAACCCTGCTGCCGTTGTTAGGTGTCTTCCTTGGTTTCGCTCAGGAAACGACGTCAGGTTCTTTGTCTTCCTGCTCGGATGGGCGTCAGATTTTTTTAGTTCCTTGCAGTCCCAGGGGTTCTTGCATTCCGTTAATTCAGTCGCCAAGCGTGCTGGATATGCTGGAGTGAATTCTTGGTGGGCTTTTGATTCAGAAAAAAAACTGGTCAACTTACGTGTGTGCCATGTTCTGAATGGTTTGAACATGGAGTCTTTTCAGATCAAAAAAGCACTGAGTTGCACAAGAGCACTGCAGTTGACGTGGTCTCTTCTTGCTGTAATTGTTGCACCAAGAGAAAGCTTGCGTCCTTTTGGTGCTTGTGCCAAGCATTTGGCATTTTGAGTGATTTGGCAGATTTTTCTCTTTTTCAGATTCACATTGCCTCAAATTGATCTTTTCCAAATTTTGTTGCTGTCTGTTGCCGCGGCATAGTTTAACGTCCAAAAACTGAGCGTCCTACATTCCGGTTTTCACAATGTAAAGTTGAGAATCTTTGATAAGTGCGGAGCAATGTCTTACTTGCCCTGCCGCAGCTTTCTTCACGATTGTATTCCCCGCTAACTTCTTAACGATTGCCAATAAGACTGCCAGGATTATGACGTCTTTCATTACCATCTAGCCTCCTGGCTCCCATTGGGTTTTTGCTTGACATTGGACTCCATGCCGACTGATTACGAGCATCTGCACGTCTGCGCCAGACCGTCATTCAGGTTGACAAATTTAATTCCACCACAACGATCTGACCAGTGGAGGATGAGCTCCCTAGTTTCTTCCTCGATTTGGACGCAAGTTCCCACACTTATTCTGGAGGTTCCACTTTGGTCGATATGTCATTCCACGCTTTATCGCCGCACCGATGCGGAAGATGCGCCGCTTCCTTTGGTGAACCCACCTGACCATGCTTCCTATGTGTATACGTGTTCAGCCCGTGTCTCCCAATCGCTGCAGCCGGAAACGTCATCCCAAGTACAGACTGTGAGGACTGCAGGTGCGCCCGCCTGCACTTTCAGAGAGGCGCATTTCTGGATCATTAGCAATGTGATTTGTTTTATGCTTTCCCACGCTGGATGACGATAAGTCCAAGTTATCATACAGCCCTTTGATTTATTCCGCAATGCTGTCTAGGGGAGCCGACATGAGGCGAACCGGGGACCTCCTTCCCATGCTTCATGCCAATATCGATTGACTATCAAGTTCTCCGTCTTTTATCGGCGAGTGGTCACGAATGCCCATTGTGCATCGGGCGAGCTTCATCAGTGAATATAGAAGCCTCCTTTCATACTAAGTCTTTCCACACGATGGCCGGAAAATTAACCCTAGTCCTGCCATCGTGTCATCGGAAAAGGGTATCGAAGAGCCCTGTATAGATATGCTCATCGTGTATGTGCCTTCCTTGGACTGTTTTCCTATGCCGTATCCGCCGACTTTTATGTTTTCCCCGCATGTTAGCCCCATTTAAAGGGTTGCTGACGGCTAGTCTCAATCGTGGACTCGCTTTGCACGACTGAGAAAAGGAGACTCGTTTCTTCGCTGTCTCCGCTGTTTGCGTAGGCCGCGACGTGAGCTTCATGCTATTTTTATAAGGCGTGTGTAGTTCTGTGAGGGTAGTCGTCCCCAAGCAGCGCACGCTGCAAATACCTGTTTGTTGTTCTCTGCGAAATCATGTTCCAAAAGTTTAGGTTTTCCAACTTGAAAAACAAATTGTCTTACCGACATTGAAACACCCGGTTTCAAATCTCTCTCAAGACTCATTGAAATGCCCTTTGAAAATGGCATTTTTCTTCAAACTCCCCTTTAAGCCTGCGTTCAAACCGTGACCGCCTTTGGCCCTTCGGAACCCTCTTCCCTGAAACCCTTCGTCGAACTCCCAAAAGATCTCCCTACGATTTCGTTCAAAGTAAGCCCCCTTCGATCCTGTTTTCTCTCGCGAAAAATCCCTTCCCCTTCCCCCTCAGGCCTCCTTCCTTCAACAAGACGCTTGCATTCAGCAACAAACGATGGGGTATTTATTTCGACGTCGTGGCGTTTTCTGTAAGCATGGGTTTCAACACGGGCATGTACACGGAAAAAACAAAATTTCGTAACATGTCACACTCCAAAAAGGCAGCATGAAAAACGGGAACACAGAGTACGATCAAAAACGAAGCGGCGAACGATTGCTTGCAGAATGTTGTTATGCAAATCCCAGACGTGTTTGTTGGGTCGAACCCGTTTCACCATGTTTCCACGGCCACCGAGGCTCCATGACGTACTGGAAAAAGCAACTCCGCGCTCATAGTGGTTTGTGGCAGCTTCAGACATGCGATCCGAGCAGGGCAGGGGTCCACCTGCATGGCTGTTTATGGTTTCGGGTAAGGGGTTACGATATCTTGGGCTTGGTCCAAAAGTTTCGACCTTGGGCATGAGTTGTCTATGATGTACGTTGTCAAGCATCTGTGCATATCGAAACAAGTCAGCTTGGACTACAACAGCATCGCAGTGCATGGGTAGCAGATTCAAAGTGACTTCTGTCAAGCCGTCTGTTTTCACACAATGTTGTGTCGTTGATATCAGCCGTGCTGTCGGCTGTCCCGAATGAGAGTGTTGCACATTAATGGTCGAGCCGACCTGACCGGCTTTGTGCTTGTGCCATGTCCGCACTGGTGAAGCCAGCAGCTTTCCCTGGGTTGTGGCATGGGCAATTGCCCAGATGCACAGCAAGTCATAGCATTGAGGGTGTCGTGTGCCCACTGCAGAAAGAGATTCACTGGATTAGTCCCCCCAAGTTGCATGGCTGGGTTGGAGCAGTGGCTGCCGTCGTTTTGTGCACGAGGCAGCGGTGTCGATTGCAGGCAAGTGCTGCCCTTGGTGAGAAGGAAATACAGGTCGTTACACCAAAGCCAAGTTCTCCAACGGAAGATAGAACCGAACCCAAGCCGCATTTCGACTGGGACAAGCAATGGTATCCGATTTTTCCGACATCCATGCTGAAAACGAGTGGCCCGGAGCCTTTCAAGCTGCTGGGCCGTGATTTGGTGCTTTGGAAAGATGGCGATGGAGAGTGGCACTGTGCAGATGGGATTTGTCCACACAGACTGGCCCCCTTGGCGCATGGGCGCGTCACGCCAGACGGTCAACTTATGTGCCGATATCATGGATGGACTTTTAATGGTGATGGTTCTTGCGTGAAAGTTCCAATGGCTGCTGGGGATGCCAGAGCAGAATCAAAACTGATTGGTGCATCTTGTAGCAAACTCAAGTCCTATCCGACTAAGGTTGTCAAAGGCTTGCTGTTTGTCTGGCCACACAGTGGAAGTGAAGATGAAGCTGGCAGAAAGAATCCTTTCGTTGCTGAAGAGCTGGATGACAGCCCTAACTGGAGTGTGTTCGACGCACCTGCAAGTTGGAGGGTTTGGCTAGAACAAAGCTGGGATCCTAGTCATGCGCCGTTCTTGCATCAATATGCTCTTCCGAATTTCGCCCCTGAACTTGCCGTTGCGATGGAGCCCTTCGATGTTGAGGACCTTGGGGACGATGGGCTTAGTGCCAGCCATGGAGGCTACATGCAAAGCAACCAAGGAATGAAGGCCTTTAGACGCTTTGGTCCGCCATGTGCGAATTCCACCAACTATGTGTACCCCGATGGCAGAACTATAGGGTTCAACTTCTATTTTGTGCCTACAGAACCGGGCAAAGTGAGGCAAATTACAACCTCTTACTTCGTGCCAGCTCCTACTGACGCAGGAGAAGACAGTGGGCTGCAGGGAAACATGATGCAGATGTCAAAAGTTGTGTTGAGGGGTCGCACTGTTGGTAACATAGAAGAGAAGCGCGAAGGCATCGTCACGCGCATGAGCAAGTCCATACGAAGGAGATGGCCACAGTTGGACCGGATTGAACAAGGTCTAAGAAGTTGGAAGCTGATGCAAGGCCTCATTGGTGATCAGGACAACACTGTCCTCTCGTTCCAAGATTCCGTGGGATTGCCAGCAGTTCGCAACAAATACTTCCGTGAACCCCGGACTTCCGAGAAGTTCGGTGGGCCTCCGAGTGAATATCTCCTGGAAACAAGTGCAGATGAGTTGGTCGCGCGTTTCGATGCATGGGTGGCTGCACGTGGAGGGGGCCCATTTGGAGAGCATGGGCTCGAGAGCCATTTTCCTGGTGTCTTTGATCGTTGGGAAGCGCACACCCGCTTCAGCAAAGACGCACAAGCGGCCTTGGCGTTCCTCTCTGGTGCTGCAGACTGCCTGGAAAGTCGGGTGGTGCCTGCATGTCTTCTGGTGGCCGGGCTTTGCATGGCATGTGGACTTACACGCATCTCAGGGCTTCCTACCTTAGCCGCAGCTGCTGGTATCTTTGCCAAGACTCGCTTGCGAAAACATGCGCAAGGCAGGCCTCTGTGCATGAGCTCTTGGGATTCGGTTCACATCCTTCGCCGCTACAGTACTCGCGGCCGAATAACTCGCAGGTGCATGGGTCCGATAGCGGCATAGGCATGCAGCTAACTTCCCCCTGCAGGCTTCCTCTCAGGACTTCCGGCTGCTCCCGGACTTCCCCTGCGCAAGCTCTGGGAGTGAGACGTACTGTCCTGCTCGGTTCAACACGAGCCGCTGTGCCCTTAAACCCACTGCAGAAAGCACGGTGCAAAAAAGACCTGGCAAGCTAACATCTGTAGAGGTGAGCTCCCCAGTTTCGCTCAGGACCCCAACGGCAGGAACTCAGGCTTTGGGCTGCTGCTTGCAGAGTCTAGCGAGTCTAGCGCAATGACGAATTCTAACGTGGCAGCAGCTTCCAGTATTTGTTCCGGATGAGCAAACGTGAGGACTCTTGCCTTTCGGGCAGCAGACGGGGGTTTTGCCCTTTCCACTGCTTCCGCCATGCAGACCTTATTGATTGCCTGGGATCGCCGCAGCTTGTAGATCCCGCACGGTCTCAGGATGTGTTCCAAGAATCTGACGGGTGACTATCTAAGTTGCAGTAGTTGGTCGCAGCACCTGCCTTGATGTAGAGCTGCAGCACAGCGTTCAGCCACTGGCATCAGCCGCACTGGGTGGTGTCTCACTTGTACACGTAAGCATGGTGTGGTTGCATTGCAGGTCTCTTGACTTTTCTTCAGCAGAACGTTCACTGTTCGTGGATCTAGTGTCTTCGACGGCACCAGCTACACAAGCAGGGACTCGAGCCACACAAAGGAAGTTGTGGGGACAAGAGGGACCGAAGTCTATCCCTCTTTTGTTCAGGCCCATTCTCGGGGCTCTAAACCACTTTGTCTGAAGTGCTCTGCAATCTGCAGTTGATTAGCTGGATTCGCCATGACGGCCTCGGTGTCGGAACCTGAGAGCATCGCCTCTCTGGAGAGGCCGGGAGCGGGCCCAGGGCTTTGTGTGTGCGGCTCATCTCTGCTGAATTCCTGGACCAGGACGTGGAATGCCGACAAGTCGGAGCTCGAGCGTTCACAGAGGGTGCTGCAGCAACTTCGAGCCATATTGCTGCCGCTGCAGCAGAGGTAGCCCCTCCTGCCATGAAAGACCATAGCTTATTTCTGCGAGACCAGGAACAGTCGCGGCATGAGACCGGCGCTTGAATCTTGCACTATCTTGCGCTGCTTTTCGCTGTCTGCTTATGGCTTGACGTTTAGTCTCAGCACCATGAAGCATGTTGGTGAAGGTTGCGTTATATCGCGCTGATGCATGACGTCGAGGATTGATGACATTTTGGCACATTTCATCGTTTTGTTGGCCGGTAGCTCTTAGCCAAAACGGCTCCAGACCTTTGCCAATTCAGACAGTGTGACTGCATGCGTTGCAGCTGACATGCCATGCCATCCGGAGCCCCTGCGGGAGACTCGCCAAGCACATCAGGCAAGTCTTTCTCGTGCAGTGAGAGCGAGGTCTCAGAGAGACTTCAAGCACACATCACGTGTTCGGCATGTGATTCTTTGCCGTTGCAGGTGCTCACTGGGTTTGTTCATCGACGCCCCTTCTCTCGCGCCCCAGTACTTGTTTGCTGGCCGGGCTGAGAGAGAGAGAGAGAGACCCTCACCCTTCCCGCCAACGAACTGCGAGTGTGCGAACTCGCACGGCGGAAGCAGTTGGGCCGCTGCTTCTGCCTCGCCAGTAGAGAGAGAGAGAGAGAGAGAGAGAGAGAGAGACCCTCACGCCTGGTAAAGGAAAGAGAGAAGGAGGGAGGGAGAGCAAGTGAGGAGGCGGAGTTTCAGTTCTCAAGTTGCAGAGCTGATGGTTGCCAACAGGCTGAGATTCACGGCAACTTGGAGAGGCGGCTTCACACTCTGAAGGTGCCGGGCTTCTCAAGCAGAGCTCCGAACTTTGGAGAGAGAGAGAGAGAGAGACAGAGGTGCTCTTGGCAGTGAGCTGTGGTCCTTGACTTTAAGCTGTGTTACTTTCAAACGAACTGCATCTGCATTATCCATCTGTTCCGGAGTCAGCGTGGGGATTCCCTATACATCTGCTTGCCCTAGCAGGTCGTCGGACAGTTCTAACACTAGGGCACAGAATCGCTTCTAGCGGCTAGGTGAGATGCTCTACACGAGAAGCACCCGCTAGCATCCATTACCCAGCAAATCTCGCAGGCATACAGTATCTGTGGACGCTTTTGTCGCCTTCGCTTTGGGAGTACTTCGCATCCTTGCTCAGACGATCTGGGTGTGAAGGAACGTCTTGCATGGTTTCGCTGAGTTGGCCCAAGCAGGGTTACCTTCATGAGCAGCAAGTAGGCGAAGACGACATTTCTCATTGTGGCCTAGCTTAGACAGGGTATTGATTTTGCACTCAGTTTTAACAGGGTCTGCGACAGTCCTTCGCAGGGCCATGCCACATGGCTCCATCTCCGAGAGTGAGGGGAAGTTTTCCAAGAGAGGTCACACATTCCCGCGATCTTTCTTCGGACTCGGAATTGTGACGGCGCTTGTTTGTGCCATCTGTGTACATGTGCAAGGTGCACCCGCCAATAAACAGTCCTGCTCCTTCTCCTGGGTATGCCTCGAAAGGATGTTGGACCTTCCGATAACATCGGACCACCTCCGCAATGCCCAGCATGAGGAAGTCGGCAAGTTGGACGGGTCAGGCCCCAGGTCTCGCATGATTTTGGTCGGTGGAACTGCCCTCATCTCCTTTGCCCTGGTGAAGCGAAGCCGGGCTGTCAAGAGAGCTATGCGAGTTGCTAGGCACAAGGTTGCACACTACACCCCTCGATGCATTGGACGCATACTTGGTTCTACTCCGAGTTTCTTAAACTGGAGGCCGCCGCGTCAGCCTGCCTTTGGCGTGCACCTTGGAGCTTCGCCTAGTGAAAGCGGGCTTACTCCGAATCACACACCTTCGAGTTCTCCATCATCTCGCCGCGTTCCTTTTGTCAGGACAGTCTCGATGCCGTCAGCACGTGTAAGTACGGCTCTTGTCCTACCAGTTGAAAATCGGCGAGCGAAGACCTGCACGGCGTCTGCCCTGTCTCGTGTTGCAGCGAAGCTGCGAGATGCTGAATTAGAGGCATCTCCACCCGATGAGGGCGACAATAGCCCTGCTGCCGAGCCGAATAATTCCACACAGCACGCTGCATCTCAATCTCCTGGGACTGAGCTCCTTCTAGAGCTTGAGGAGGTTTTTGATGCATGCGCTCCACCCAAAGGGTGTCTGTGTGAAGGGTCTTTCCAAAGAGTGGTGGCTCTCTTGAACGAACGGTTCGGTGTGGGAATTCAATGTCATGACGCAGAGCGACTTCGGATTCAATGCGAGAACGGACGAGGCGAAGTTGACCGCGAGGCCTTTCTCAGAGAGGTGGGCACCCTCTTGAAAGCACTCAGGTCTTCTCAGGGCCTCTCACTCACGCAGCTTCGGATCATTATGGCGACGGCGTTTGAACGCTTCGACACAGATGCAGATGGCAACATCAGTGAGACCGAGTTTGCAGCCGCCTTATCCAGTTGCGACATCCATTTGAGTGGGCGTGAAATAGCAGTGCTTTTGAAGCTCCTGTCGCCGGGCTCCACGGACACGGTCTCTGTGATGAGGGAGGACCTTACATCGGCCAAGTCTCCGTCGAGCTTGGAGGACCTACCGACCTACCTTGTGTTTTCTTTTCAGCGCTTTTGTTTTCGTGGCGTTGTCATGGCTCGACATAATTGGGTGTAATCCACTTGGCCTCATTAAAGAATGCACGGTCTTCCCTGTATCGGGCGAAGGAGCAAGTTCAGGCAGCTTTCGAAGGCGCACGCGAGAATCTGGCCGAAGCTACGGGATGGAACAGTGCACTGAAGATGGCAGAGCGGTTCCTTGACGTCTTCAACGAGCCAGGCACCCCGAAGAGCCAGCTTTACCGCGCGATTGCTGCTTTTGTCGGGAAGGATGTGACAAGTGAGATGTTGGCTGACACAAGCGAGCTTCTCATCACCTTGGCAAGTGTGGTGCTTGTGTTGCATGCCCATAGCCCTGAAGGGCAGATTCCGGCTGAATGCGTGGGTCAGTTCGGAGTCCTTGCAGATGACATGACTGGTGCATTCAACGATCTTTTCGACTCCGGCCCAATGGGACCGGTCCTGTTGTCAGGGCTCCTGGGAGCCTTCAAATCCTTGCGGACTCATGAGCAAGTGTCCCTGAGTGAGAGAGAGGCTTTGCTATTTGCTCGTGGCTTTCACGACAGAGGCTGTTCTACAACTCTCTTTCAAAAGTTGCTGGCCTGTGGGCATTGCCAATGGACATCTGCTGCAGCGGGAGACATGTTGCAGGGATCGACAACAGGGCAAGTTCAAGTTCTCGTGCGCGGGGAAGTAGAAATGCAGAGTTCAGAGAAATGTCTGACTATCCAACCCGGCGAGGTCATGAAGAGGTGCGGTGATGGCGAAAAGTTGACGGCATCTACCAGTGCATTGTACGTCACCCTTGATGTTGAACAGCTGGTCCAGTGCATTCAGAACTCCTCCGACAGTCTCCTTGTCGCACTGGCCACGGAGCTTTTGGATGATGCCGGGATCGAAGAAGGCGAAGTGGAAAGCCGTTTCGAAGTGGCACAAGACACCGGGGCAAGGTCTCAAAGCCCGGAAAGCCCGGAAAGCCCGCAAGGATGGCTTTCGCCTCTCAAGGCGGCCCTGCAGGTGCAAGCCAAGCGAAAGGGCTTCTCAGTATGCACAGAAATCACCGATGGCTTACAGCACATCATATCACAAACGGATATTTCCTTGCCGGAGAAATTAGAGAGGTGTCGCACACTGTTCCTCGACAATGCAGATGTTTTCGTTGAAAGCTTCGAGGCGCTGGTGGATATAACTGGAGCCTGTTCGGCACTTCTTGCTCTGTGGAACCAGTCTTCCACTCCGACACCGGAGAACATTCTCCAGCTGGCTCCAATAATTATTCTCCTCAGTCTAGTCCTTGTGCACGCTGCACGTCGTGGTGCATCTACCGTTTTCAGCTCCCTGGGTGTGGCGAGTCCATAGCTTCACGGATTTCCAATTGCGTTTCGCCAGCTTGAAACTGGCGTCTCGCTCCGCTCGGTTGAAGGCCACGGGGTTTTCAACGAGACTCGGCTTCGCGCATCCTCCTTTTCCAACTTTGCGCGAGCAAATATCAAGATATAATCGAAATTCTGTGTGTTCATTTATATCATATTATATGTGATTTTACATACACAATGGTTTTATGTTTATGTGTATATATATATATACATACAAACTATAACCCTAGCCAGTAGGCAGAAGTGCACTTATTGAATCCTCGGCCACTCCTGCATTGTGCTTTTGGCACAGGTGCTTTTCACGCCTCCGAAAGCGTAGGTGAGATCTCTATGCTGAATTCGTCTGCCCGCGGCAAGCCCGGCTTTCCGGCTTGTGGATGTGAAGCCACAGATTGTGCCGCCTGGGCAGCTGCTAAACAAGCAGAATGCTGCATGTCGGCTTGGCTTTCCCTCTCCAGTTCCAGCCAGGCCTTGTCACAGAGTTTGGGACAGAAAAAGTCATGCTGCATCATGTCATGGCGAGGATGGATCAGCTGATAGATGAACAAACAAGGAGCTGACTTGCTCGCTTCTGCTGCGGTGGGCACAGAATCTGGCCCGCCAGACTACACCTCCGGAGCTCTGTGTGCCAGTGGCAGAGTAGCTCCTTCTAGCCCACTGGTCGTAGATTCGTCGTAGAATGACGATCGTTGTGGCAGGGTTCTGGTCAACTTCGCAAAGCGAAGCACCGAGATTTGCAGAGGCCAGGAGCATGATAGACAAGAGACTTTGGAGTAGACGGGCAGATCTCTGGAACTTCTGAAACCTCCTCGCTCCAGCCTTTTCCGACATGCGCGACGCCAAGCTGCGAGCCGGTGTCTCAGAATCTCGAAAGTCGTGTTGATCTCTGAAATCGCCTGGAACAGCGGGTCTGAACGCAAGCCTCAGCAGAGCCAGGCCGCGAAAGCTTCCGAACAGTGCCCTTGCAAGCCTCCCACAGGCCAGCATCTGCGGTTGAAGTACAGGCTACCTGAAAGAAAGATGTGTTTCAGATTCATGTTCGATCACTTCTTCTTGCTTTTTGCGCGCTCTGTCCACAGGCCGCGTGATACTGTCCTACCAAGCAGCCGTCTCAGACACGCAGCTTGCAAGCGGTCCTGTGAGTGGAGCCCGTCCAGCGTTGTGGGCTTTTACTTGACTTAGACATGAGTGGTCCGGCCGACCGTTGCGGACCGACGCGGGTTCATTGAGGTGACTGCAGCCATGTGGCTCATTCTCACTTCCATTAAGCAACCTTTCCAAAGGAAAGAGCTGTGTCAAGGTTCTGCATTTACCAGTCGGAGGCAACTTGGCCTCTGTGGTGCAGGAACGTCACGCTTTGCAAGAAGCTGCCGGGGCCTCTGCGGGTGTCGATTGGGTGATGTGAGATCTCGGCCAGTGGTTTCTTTTCAGGAGCTCATGACGTCCGCAACATTGGGTGCTTCGGCTGCTTCAGCCACCATGGAGCCCACGGCAACTCTCCGATCCTCTATGACCCATCCGTACCTGACCAGTAAGTTCCAGGCACTGTTGCCAGAATCAACGTCTCGCTTTTCATATTCTGGTCTCTCCCGCCTCAACTCGAGATGCAGTTGTGAATCTTCTGCAAGCGCGTGACGTGCCGTGACAGGTGGGGTCTGCCAAGAGTGACAAGATCAATTACACCTTGGCACAGAAAGTTTTCCACAGTGGAGACGTGCCGCACGAGGTTGGGGTCAATAACCTCGGCTTATGCCTGCGTTGTTTCTTCATGCATTGTGGTTGCCGAGTTCCAGTATGCAACAACTTTTGAACACGCAATGCTAAAATAATAGAAATTCGTAATAACGGCAGCCATGGTGGCAGTGGTGGTAGTAGCAGTAGCACTAGCAGTAGCAGTAGCAGTAGCAGTGGCAGTAGCAGCAGCAGCAGCAGGAGGAGGAGTAGTAGTAGTAGTAGCAGCAGCAGTAGTAGTAGTAATCGTCGTCGTCGTCGTTGTCGTCGTCGGCGGAGGAGGAGGAAGAGGGGGGGAGGAGGAGGGGTTAATCCTCAAACTTCTGCGCCATGAAGGCCGAGAGTCGTAGGAACTGCAGTGGCATCATGAGAGGAGGATGAGGAGGAGAGTAGGACCTGAGTAGGACGAGGAGTAGGAGTAGGAGCAGGAGCAGGAGCAGGAGCAGGAGCAGGAGCAGGAGCACGAGGAGCAGGAGCAGGAGCAGGAG
>CAJNDV010033206.1:12453-36242 GCA_905221635.1 Symbiodinium sp. CCMP2456
AACGTAGTGCTAGTACTATTAGTTGTAGTACTAGTAATAGTGGCACCAGATGGCAGTGGCAGTGACAATAGCAGCAGCAGCAGCAGCAGCAGCAGCAGCAGCAGCAGTAGCAGTAGCAGTAACAGTAGCAGTAACAGTAGCAGCAACAGCAGCAGCAGCAGCAGCAGCAGCAGCAGCAGCAGCAGCAGCAGCAGTTGCGGTTGCGGTTGCAGTAGCAGTAGCAGTAGCAGTTGCAGGTGCAGGTGCAGTTGCAGTAGCAGTAGTAGAAGTAGTAGAAGTAGTAGTAGTAGTAGTAGTAGTAGCAGCAGCAGCAGTAGTAGTAGTAGTAGTAGTAGCTGCTACTACTACGACGACCACTACCACTCCCACTCCCACCACTACTACTACTACTACTACTACTACTACTACTACTGCTACTACTACTACTACTACTACTACGACTACTACTACGACTACTACTGCTAGTACCTACTGCTGCTACTACTACTACTACTACCACCACTGCTGCCACTACTACCGCCACCACTACCACTACCAATAACTACAACTACTACTGCTACTACTACTCGTGCTACTGATACACTGGCTGCTGCCACTGCCTCTGCGAACGCTGCTACTGCTCTGCCCCGCTGCAGTACCGTGTTAAGGGCTGGTGAGCCTCAAAGCTTCCAAGTCTGTGTGCCATCTTGAAGGCTCTGAAGATCACCGTGAGGTTTGAATTCCAGTTGCGGGCTTGAGAGTGTGGGAGTGAAGTTGCGAGGCATGAGGTTCCCGGAAGACGCCCAACGCGGAATCCTTCACCAATCTTTAGACTTACTAGGCGGTGACAACCCTCGAGCACTTCCAAATTCTGAGGTCCCATGCCCTTTCCTAGTTTTCAGAAAATGAAATGCGGCAGAATTGTTTTCAAGACACTAGATGGGTGTGACTGAATCTCATCGTTGTGTAAATGCGCCGCCTTAAGGTTTCATGTTTCCGTCAACAAGGTCGTTTCGGGATGAAGGATTTTGGATCGGATACACTTCCATTCAGACTTCACTGGATGCAGAATTTTCCTAGGAAGATTCATGCCTGGGAAAATGCTTCCCGCAAGGAGGGCCTTGGTGGCCATGGAAGAATCCATTCAGAATGCATGGAAGTTGAAGAGTCGACAGCTACAACAAGCCAAGGCCTGTGAGAACAATGCATTCAGTTAGCGTCACTGCTCATGACAATTGCACCGACAGCAAGTTTGGGTAGGTCCTCTGTTCGTTGTGAGCCACTGCAGAAATGCCACAGCCACATCGTGTCAAACCTGGCTCTCTGCTGCAGCAGGAAAAACCGGAAGAGGCGGGGACACAGATACTCCTTGGCACTATGTTCGAACAAGTGAGGTGCTGGTTATGGCGCAACTGCAGCTGTTCAGCCCGTGCAGTGTCGTATGCTTTCTGTCCGGTTTATGCTTTCGGCCGGGCTGTACATGCAGGAGAGCCCATGTCGTATTGCCTTCAGGGGCAGAGCACACCTTTGCTGACGCTTTTCGGGGGAACGCGAAGCAAACTTTGAAAAGATTGCAAGGACAACCTCCGCATTCTGGGACAGGTAGAAAGCAGAGACTGATCTTGGGGCTCGCGTGAAGAACTGGAGCCCAGTCTGTCGCCACGCTCTCACAAGTGTTGCCCGTAACACGTCCTGGTCTCATCGACTGGCAGATATTCATTAGGGAAGCCATCCTTGCAGGACGTTGATCTTTTGAAAAGCAGCACTTGTTTGTCATCGCAAATCGCGAAGTCATTGGCGACTGTCGATTCGTCCAAAGTCTGTGACACTTGCACTATTTACTTTTCACTACTCCGAACTAGTGAGCGACTGAGTGTCAAGCTTCTTGCATGAAGGCCGCAGTGCCGCCACCGCCACCGCCAGCACTAGCAGCACCCCCAGAGAGGGTGTGCAGAGAAGACATGCGCTGTCTAGTAACAGTGTAGTCCTTCTGCATTTCAAAGGATGACGAGGCATCAGACTCGAGTGCTCGAAGGGAGTTGGAAGCATGAGCTTTTCCGGCGGCGCGACTAGACATCACTAGACACTAGCAATATGACCGGACACCGACTTCGACGAATTACGTCCTGAAGTAATGGCAGCGCGTGGTATGCTAAGACCCTGGACCGAGAGTGGTAGGTTCGCAGGTAAAGAAGTATTCTCCAACCGCATATATCTTCCCGGACAGCGACAACGACGGAAGCATTACCCTTCAGTTTCGATCTGCAGCAGTGCCTCCGGCGTTCTAGAGAGTGAGTTCCGCCGCGGGTGACTGCGAGGTAGAGCCTCCACTAACAGAAATGGCTCCAGAAGAGGAGGAAGAGGAGCCGCACAATAGCTTCACAAGCACTTCAGCCACGTGCGCCACTACCCCGCAGTGTCGGACAAGCTGTAGAGTGCCTTCCTTCGCATCGTTGTAACCGGCTCGAGCTTGTCAGCAGCGTGTCGGCAACTCGCATACTTCGCCTACCGGGAGCTGCGCTTGAGAGTTCGGTTCAGAACTGGAGGGTCTCGTATAGGTCCTGGCCATCGGACGGAGCGGCCTCGGAACATTTGCTCCTCCAGCATCAAGTACGCTTGCAGCTTGCATGTCCTAGTAGCACAAAGATCACCGTGCAAAGCAGTCGGTGCATGGGTTTTGGCGATGGAGACTCCCTCGCCGACGTTTGCTTAATCGTTGTCTGCTAGCGGTCTGCTAGCGGTTTTTCGTATGTTGCCATCCAGGAGGATGTTGGCGAGCACGGTGACTTGCCTGCACCCGGGAATGCTTGCTGCACGAATTTTCCGCTCAGAATGCAAGGTGGCGAGGCACATTCCATATTCCAGGCAGGTGTTGCCGCACGTGGCAATTCTCAGAATTTTCTCCATTTGGCCGCAGGGCAGCGTGTCTTTGGAGGATCAACGACGAATAGAGGAGACATGGGCTTTGACAGTTGCTGCGAACAAGCCGAGATTTCTTTTCCAATTTGGCCGACACTCTTCGTATCCAGACTTTTCAGGAGTTCAGCCTATATGATCCAAGAGATGGCAAGCTGCGTTCGCAGCTCAAATTCTGCTCTGATGTGTTAACGGCTGGTGCATGTGCCTTCTGCCCATCAGCAGGTGACCTGACCTTTGACGATCAGGCATGGGCATGTTGAGAGAGCCTGAGCATGCGTGCCTGCTCAGACTGAATCCTATACTGCCTGCACTGGCCTGTGCCACGCGGTAGTCACGGCGACCATCTGGCAGTACCGTTCTGTTCACGCAAGCCAGGTGGAACGGAGAAAGAAGCTCACAGAGGAGTGGGCTAAGATCGTGTGGCTCGGCTCTGCCTCTCGCTTCTGTCGCCAACTGACCCTCTGTGAAAGTGCAACCTGCGCAGCATTGCAGGCAAGAAGAGAAGGCAGGTGTACTTCCCAAGTGCTGGGCGATGACATGAAGATGCCGGTAGCTCCGTAGCACACAAAGACACATAGGGTTATCACACAGCTTGTTGGTTCAATAAGGATCAATCCTGCTTCTGGGCTGCATTGCAGGCGGAGATGAAGAAGAATCCTCGCAAGGCTTTTGCCGTCCAAGCACCAAACCTCGAGGCGCCTCAGTGTTCGATTGTGTTGCGGATTGCATGTTTTGTGTTTGTGTGTGTGCAGATGTTGGCATGTATTGAAGTTGAATTGTCACGACACGTCCGGTGTCGCATTGGGAAGATGACGATGGATAATGTGCCGTGTGAATGACCGTAGACAGCCACTAGCTTTTTGACCTTTGTCCAGGACGCATTCTACCTTATCGCAGCCGCTTACGACCTCAACGGCAATGGCTTGTTGCATGGACTGTTGGTTCATGTGCCTTTCAGGCTTTTGTGTGACATGCACACGACTTTCGATTATCCAAGTCATATTGGCAGTGCAGTAGTAGCAGAAGTACTGGTAGTGGCAAGTGGTGGTGATGGTGGTGGTGGTAGCAGCTGCAGCAGCAGAAGTCGTGATGGTGGTGGTGGTGGTGGTGGTCTTCATGCTATAGTAGTAGAAGTAGTAGTCGTCAACGTAACAGAAGTAGTAGTAGTAGTAGTAGTAGTAGTAGTAGTAGTAGTAGTAGTAGGTAGTGTANNAGAAGTAGAAGTAGAAGAAGAAGAAGTAGGAGTAGTAGTAGTAGTAGTAGTAGTAGTAGGAGTAGGAGTGGGAGTGGGAGTAGCAGTAGCAGTAGCAGTAGCGGTAGCGGTAGCGGTCGCGGTAGCGGTAGCAGTAGCAGTAGCAGTAGCAACAACATCAACATCAACAGTGATTGGAGGAATAGTTCGTGGTATCAAGAAGACGTTTCCCTAATCCTGCAGCTGGTGACAATCTGCCAGGTGCTCGAGTCCAAACGAGCTGTCCAAAAAAGGAAACAGCCAAACATCTTGGGCACTGAAAAGCGCGACTGGTGCCTTGACAGGCAATCTAGGCCTCGAGCTTGGTGGCCAGCCTTTCAATTCCATGTGCTGGATCCGTTTCTACTCAGGAACTCCTCAACCATTGCCGATCAAAAGATTCAGAAGGATGTTCACAAGGTTTCTTGTCTGTTGGACAGTATGATGTCAAGAGCTAGTGAGGATCAAGACAGCCTGTTGACCCCGCCAGACGACTTGAGCCGCCGCAAGATGGCCCAAATCTTGCGACAGTTCCACGAGCATGGTCTGCTGTCTCTCGAGTTTACAAATCTGGTTGATCACACATTCCGGTTTGTGTAAGCCTGTTATGGTTCATATCACCAGACAAGAAGGAGAATGCATGTCTTGCCTTGATGGGCTCTTCGGCAGGGAAGCCGGATGGCCAGACAGCTGAGCCAGCTCCCAAGCTGCAAGTGACTTTGGAGGACTTGGAGCTACCGCCCAGACGGGATCGGCCCACAGCTGCACCACTTCCGGGCCAAGTCGGCCCACCAGTTGGGCATGTTCTGCCTGGCTTGGCTGGCGCTGCCCCTGCCGTCCCACAAGGCCCACGGCTCACCGAGGAGCTGCTCTCTGGTGCCGAGGCCAAAGGACAGCGTGCCTTTGGGGCCGATGGGCTCGTCGGAACGGAAGCCCAGCAGTTGCAGCTGCTCGCCCACTACGCTGAGCTTTGTGACGACTTCCGCTTTTATCAGAGGATCACTCGAGAAGAGGACACCGCATCGAATTGTGATGGAGCTCAGATGGTCCTTCTAAGCGGCCCTCCGGGTACGGGCAAGAGCAAGCATGCAGTCAGCTTTGCACGTGCCCTTGGCCTTCCTCTCCTGACCGTGAACCCGACGCAAGTCTCTGGTTCTAATGGACAGGCATACTTCACGGGCGGTTGGGCTTCGCAGGTTCGACAGGAGATCCGTGGTCGGGACTGTATCTTGTTTCTGGACGAGATTGACCAGTATGCCTCTCACGAAGCCTTCTTATCGGGATTGCGGCAATTTCTGGACGGGGTATGCCAACCATCTGCAAGCAAAGTTCTCGTGTTGGGCACCACCAACTGCATAGACAAGTTGCCGTGGGATGTCCGGCATCGAGCAGAAGTTGTAAGCTTTGTTCATCCGGAGAAGGAGCACTTGAGCACGATGTGGAGGAAATACGCGAAGCACTTGAAGGAGGATGACTTGGCAAAGCTTGCAGAGGTGAGCTCTTTGGCGAAGGTCGGCCGCAGAGTTTTGCAGTAGTGTCACGAACGCCTTCTGTCCTTGAACATTGCCTTAAATACATGCATTATATCGCATCATTCGTAGCTCATTGTGATGCCGAAGGCAACGGGGCGCGACGTGAAGCACTGCGCTGCATTGTGTGAAAGACAGATGGCCATCGCTTATCTGAATGCTCAGCAGCAGCAGGGATATTGCCATGGCGCTGCCTTGGGAAACTGTCCTGGCCCAAACGTCGAGCGATACCTTCGTTGTGTGCAGAATCGATTCCCGGAGTAAAGCTGTGGTGATACGGTCAGGCAAGGGGTGTTGAGCAGATTCAAGACGGCATCCATCGCGGCACGGCGGTCGAGCATTTCAATGCTAAGTTTGCACGAATCGGCTGCAAGCCTCAAACTGCGGAGCCTCAAAGTCTTAGCTTCGCGGAGTCACGGAGCGTTGAGCAAAAAGTTGGCCCTTGCCTTGGCTTCCGTTTGGCTTGTGCGGTCTTATGATGCACCCAGGACTTGAAACGCCATTTACTTCAAGTCCGAGCTGGACTCCATGACGAGAAGATTCTCAAGCCATGCAAAGCTCACACCGATGAGGCGATCGTCGAACGTCATAAGCCACTCGTGTCCACTTAAGACTCGGGGTAGGCACTTCGGAGATCACGCCAGGCCCCTTCTAAGGACATCCCTATCCACACCAGACCCCCGGCTCCACAACACCCGTCAACCCGCACACCGCGCTTCACGTGTGCGAAAGGCCCCCTGGCATCCATTTTCATAGTCACTCCGTGCACAATCTTCGCCTGTGGTCGCATATGACCGCGAGCCGTGTTTCAATCGGAGCTCGCACAGCACCATTGTGCGCATATCTGCTCGCTCGAGATGTGCCGGTAGACCTTCCGCTGACACTGAAGCCTACCCCCGTGTAGGGATACCCCATGGAAAAGTTTATGTTTATGTGAAGCAGTTCCTCCCACACACGAGTGCACACGAACACGGCCCACCTCACCAATCCACCCACCCAGCCCCGCCACCGCAAGCTGTCCGCTATCCCCACAAAGTTTGTCTAGTACTTCACATTTTGCGGGCTCCTGCAGAATGCTCGGAACATTGGTTTCTGTGTGGCTTCGATTAAGGTTCATTGTGGCACTCACTGGCCAGGGGCCAGTTGGCAAGCTGTCAGGCCAAGCGGCTTCACACGTCCTTTTCTTGGTCCCTTGCTGCTGGGCATGTTTGGCGCGAGCAGGCAGGTGGTTCAATGCAATCGACGAGCGCGGCCTGCCAGCCCACTGCATCGCCGATCATTGGAGTGACTGGAATTCTTCTTACAGCACTCACACCAAGGTCGGGGTGGAGTGAACATATCCGGGCATGGGGGAAACAATTGCATGAGGTTTTGAAGGAGTCCAGAGTTTGCGTCGAGTCTGTGGCAATACGTCGCAGGAGGACGTCGTCCAGGCCCATGCGGTGGTGCAGCAGAAGGCGTCCTGGATACAACACGCACTCACTCACGCTCGCTCACTCACTCACACTCACTGACTCACACTCACTCACGCGCAATCACTCACACTCACTCACACTCACTCACTCTCACTCACTCAATCACTCGCTCACTGACCCACTCACTCACCCACTTACCCACCCACCCACTCACCCACCTACCCACCCACCCCACCCACTCGCTCACTCACTGCCTCTCTCTCTCTCTCTCTCTCGAGTAAAAATTGGAAGATGGAATAATCCTGTCTTAGGAGAAGATAGTGTGCCCGCATAGCTATGGTAATGAAAAGGGCAACCCGCAATCTAGATTTACTCAGCATCTCCTGTGTCCTTGCATAGCAGCAGCACTTCTGTGTTCATTTGTCGGTAGCGGCAGCCGAGCGCATCATTAGCGAGCCGATCACTTGAGGAAACAATCATGATTTGCCCGCTTGGCCGAGGATGACCGTCGCAGGCGCATGATGGGCAAGGTTCCATGGCGAGCAAAGACCAAAAGCCTACACTGCCCTAGACCGTCAATTTCGTTCCAGCCCTGACTGCGATGCCAGCTCGGAATCTGCCGAAGCATGTCAATGTCGAGACTGAGGAGAGCAAGCTGAACAAGGATGCTTACGTCAATCCTACGAAGGCCTTACAGCCGCATTCTGCCTTGGTGATGCAGCAAGCTGTAACAATTTGGTTGTACATGTGTCTGGCAGCATGTGCCAGCTCGGGTAGCGATCGCCTCTACTGTTGAGCAGTTTTTTATTCCGCTGTAGCGACGTCACATGACGGAGGTGTAGAAGACGTGTCAAACGTCACCTTGCGGAGGAGTAGAAGTTCCACACACGTGTACATGCCCACAACCCGCTCTGTGTGATCATGTTGCAACGCTATACGCTCAGTGGAGCAACCTTCACTGCACAGCATGTCGTTGCTCACCGTGACTATGGCGTCTTTTCTTCTTGTCTTGTACTGCCGCTGACATGAGTTCCCTGTTGTACCAGTACCGAAATCGTGCTTGACCTGTCTTGATAACTTGTCCCTGTTACCAAGCGGTGTGCAATGGGGAAAGCATTCTCCGGCCCTTGCTGGCGGTAAGCTTTGATAGGAGATGTCGTTGCAGATAGCAGATCAGATTATTCCTTTGCTTTATCAGTCACTCTTGTGGAAAGCAGTAACATGAACAGCACTATCCGATCCCCTGTTCCCGGTTGGGATCGCTAAATTTTGCCCGAAGCGATCAGAAGGCAGCAGCAGGGACGACAGGAGCGACAATCACTGCCACCAGCACAGCCACCACCAGCATGCAGCAACAGCCCTTAGTGTCGCTCAGACTCTGTCTAGGCCATCACCAACATGAACGACAGACTTCGTGAGCGGAAGGTGGACTTCCAGGATCTGAAGGACTCTTGCTTTGGAGCCGAAGCACGGGGAAGGAAGGTCGCACCTCGAACACGGCTTCGGAGGACCAGTTCAAGCGAGAACTCAAAGTGGAGTTCCCTCAAGCTTCTGAAGAGCGGCTTCAAGCCATGGCGCAGAGGTACATTTTTTGTAGGATTTGCGACAAATTTGCCAAATCACGCGCCATGTCTACTAGGTGGCTGAGTATCTGTGTTGTGTAATGCAGAGGAAGCTGCCGCAGAACTTTTCCCAAGGGTCTCACAGAGGAGGTGATTCTTCAGCGACTGGGTAGTTTGAGCTTGGTTTGGATCGACCTATCGTACTCGAGCAGCCCACTACGTGTCGTTGTTGCAGGCTGCTCAATGAAAAGCTCCTGGCTGACGAGAAGATGTCTCGGTTCCCTGTGCAGCATGAAAGCTTCCGGCCAAACCTTTCTTTGACGACCCAGGACCAAGTGATTGTCGCCTCGAAGGGCCCCCCAGAAGCTTCCGCGAGTGCTCGCAGGACCGCAGGTACAAGGAGCACTTCCACCCTGGGACGTTCGTGTGGAACGAGGCAGAGAAGCGGGAGGCACCGTCCTGCTGAAGCCATTGCACACGCACGCACAAGCCTTGCGGCCTCGAGCCCTTGCAGAGCTGTGTCGCGACAGGCGTGGACTTGCTGCTTGAACTTCGACGCCGACTCTCGCGGCTGCGAGTCGCGCGTGGTGAACCCGGACGCCTGGAGCTACCAGGGCTTCGAGCGCGCGTCGGCATGAGACGACGTTCGGATGGGCGTTTCATCCCTGATGCGGAGTGCATTTGGGCCAAGCACTCTTGGCATGTGTGCATCTAGCCTTGCACCGCCAAGCCGTTCCCGGCGATCTCACCAAAGCATGTAAGTAGCAAAGCCTGGGAGGCACGACAGCAAGGATGTTCCAAACGGCTTATAGCCCTGTACACAAAGCGAATTTCGCGACCTTTCTGCTTCGGGCCTCACTGAGCTTCTGAATCAAGAGAGCGTCTCTGAAAACTCAAGGCCGGAAAACGACAGTTTTGCTGACTTGATTGTTGATTGTTGCATCCCAAGTCAGTAGTTTTGCAATAAACTCCGTTTCTCGAGACCGATCATCCCGCAGATTCGCTCCTGGACTGAGGCTTGAGATTCTCGTCCGAGAATCCCTACCTTGCTCCGTTGACCTGGCTCGTTTTGAGAGTGTAGCAGTGTTGCATCTTGGCCAATCGGAGACGCTGTCTCGTTCAAACTGCGTGGGTTGCCGTGTGGCTCTCAGGGTGCGGCTTTAGTTTTGAGATCAGTTCGACTCATACATGTCGCACAGCCGCCAAGCAGTGCTTGCCTTAGCTCTCAAAAACAACGATGGGGCTGAGACTCCGAGTCAGCAAACGGCCACCCTTTGCAGCCCTTTGCGAGGTGTTGTCATGAGCGCCACGGGCACCGTGAAGTCTTTCAATGGTGCGAAGGGCTTCGGTTTCATCGATTGTGGCTTTGGACAATATGTTTCGGTGGGTTACATTGTTTACCTATGTGATTAGTCTCTGAATCCAAGGTGGCACAGGAACAGACGTCTTCATCCACATCAAGGACATGTTGTGAACCATGCAGGGTCTGAGCTTCGGCATGTACTCTTGCGTTGCAGGGTCCCTCTGTCCACATTCAGAGATCCCGAAACTAGCCGGGGAGGATACTTCTCATATATCTGTTTGGGGATCTAAAGTCCATATCTTGGAAACATTCTTTGCAACGCTCCCTCGAGGACTGCATTGATGGGAACCAGCCAGCCGCAGGCGATGTGCTGACGCTCCTTGGAGTTTGCTGTACTTCCATACAGCCTGGGGTTTCAATTCTTTAAGTTATGGTATTTCGTACGCTGGGCCAACATTGAACATGCTATATTACAGCCCGAAGCCTGAGCTACAACAGCCCCCATGGTGTACATGTGAGACTCACGTCGAGCACGCCCAAGATCCGGCCCATTGTTCGTGCTGGCTGTGCCCCAAGGTTTGACCTGGAGCCCAGCAAATCCAAGCCAGGCCAGATGCAGGCCCGGAGAGGATGATCAGGCATTTCTTCTAAATGGGGGTTTCAGAAAATAGGGTACCCTAACTATCGGAAACGCCCAAATCACTTTCCAGTGTCCTGCGCGCAGTTGCTGGAATAGCGCGGCTGAATTGAAGCACAGTGGCAGACATGAACTCCGGCCATGCTCGGAGGCCAAAAACGTTAAGGGTGGGACCGCTGTGAAAGAGCAGCCTGGCGCCACGGACCCGAAGCTTAGCTGCAGATTTTGCAGGGGGTTACGGAACCAATTCTTGCAGGCTCCGGTTCTTTGCAGGATGTGCTTCAACGGAACTACCTAAACAGCTTAATACTGCATTCTGGATTGCCCAATAGCGAGCACTGGCCGACGTGTCGGGAGCGCTGGCAAGCTGGCATCCTTCAACCTGCAAGGGCTTGATGCTTACCGATCGCATGGGCCCGTCGAATCTGAATTACAGCATCCTAAGCTTGGGGCTCTGTCGACAACTTCGCAGTTTTCACAGACACGCGGCACGGGCATCACCAGCAATCGCAATGGTTGTGGCCGTCGGTCAGGCAACAAACGGAACGTGGCGAGACGCCTGGTGACCTTGATCGATCTCACACCCTTGTCAATAGAGCCTTTCGCTCTTCATTTCCAATCGCCCTTTCCATGACGAGCAGATTCCACATTCGTTGGAGAATCGGCTTGGCTCTTCTGGATGGTCCAAAGGCCAAGGCCATGCCGTGGAGTGACAGTCCGAAGATCAACACCGCCTACGTCGTAACACGCTGCAACTGCTGCTTCAGCCTCGGACACTGGGATCCCGTCCAGCAGAGCTGACTTAAGCCAATGGATGGGCTTGCCGAAAGCTGTTTGAAGGCCGCCTGTGCGGTAGCGTTCAACTCAAGCACTGAACATGTGTCGCAGACTTCTTGTGTCTTCTCTTGTTGGCAGACTTATGTGTGAACCTCTGCATGTCGAGTTGCTCTTGCCACGCTCAGCTCGACTCTCCGATGGTGATCGTTGGTCTAGGTCTTGGCATGCTGCTGGCACCGCCGCACACCAAAACAGCCAGTGTGCAGGCACCGCTTGAGCTGACGCGCAGGAGGCCGCACTCGAAGGATCAACGTGACCCAGGGCCCAGCTCCTGTAAGGTGGGCAGATGACCTGCATTTCTCGCGAAACTTTCTGGCACCGATCTCTGACCAACTGAGTGAGTGCTAGAGTGCTGCTAGAGCATGCTATGCTATGCAGTCTGTGTGGTCTGCCTTCAATCAGCAAGAGACCCCAAACGCAAAACACATGCCTGCACATGGGCCCATGGACGGAGTGGAGCTTGTCTAGCAGAAGCCTTCTTCTCCCAATGACTTGTTGTGCAGCACTCAATCTGAGGTTTGGCTCTTTCGGAGCTGCGAAAAGCATCCGCTCCGCAAGCAAGATGTCGAGCTTTGTCGGAGACTACCCCAGAATCCCGTTTTCTTGCAGTCCTGTCTCCGAACTGCACATCGAGCTCAGGCATGGGCACTAGACAAGGAACCGTCAAAACCTTCAATGCCGAGAAAGGACCAGCCTCCTTGAGCTTTGTCATCGCGGGTAAGGGCCTAGAGCCTAGGGGGTCAGGGCCTTGGGCGAGGGTCCCCTTTTCCTGTCTCGAGGGGCATGGTGACCCGAACAGGATTCGGCTTCATTGCGGTGGAGGACGGCGGGCCGGACGTATTTTTGCATGTCAAGCAGTGCATCGGCTCCATGCCCAAGCCTGGCGACGTGGTGACCTACGACGTTGAGCCTAGCATCAACAGACCAGGTCAGATGGTCGCGAAGAACGTAACAGGTGGATCTATGCCACTGACTACGGGTCAGCCACAGGCTGGAGCTGGATATGGACCAGTCCGGACTGACGTGACCCAGCTTACGAACCCGTATGCGCAAAATGGCATGATGGGAGGCATGAACATGGGCTGTGCTGGCTTGGGGATGGCAGCAATGCCTGGCTTGGGCCTCGGTGACATGAGTGCGATGGGCGGGATGGCGCCCCAACTGGGCTGCGCTGGCTTCAGTGGCTGCGCCGGATGCCCCGGCTGCGGTTGCGGCGCCTGTGGCTGCGGCGCTTGCGGCTGCGGTGCTTGCAGTGCCTGTGGTGGGTGCGGTGCCTGCAGCGGCTGCGGTTTAGGCGATTGCTCTGGTTGTGGAGCATGTGGTTGTGGTGGCCTCGGCGACTGCTCCGGATGCGGAGCATGTGGTTGCACCGGGTGTGGACTAGACGGCTGCGGAGCATGTGGCTGCGCAGGCTGCGGAGCCTGTAGCAGCTGTGGCTGTCCACAAGGATGTGGTTGTGGCCTGAACGGTTGTGGTGGCTGTATGCCTGACATGAATGCCTTGGGTGGCTTTGCTGGCTATGGTTGCGATGGAGGCATGTCGCAACAGCTAGGAGAGCAGGCAATGGCGCCAATGGCGGCAACCATGCCCCCCGGGGCCGAGATGGTGTCAGAGGAAGTTGGCCAAGCGACGTAGGTACGAAAATTTAGGTCCCATGCGTCTCATTCAACTACCTGCTGCCCTTTAAAACAAAGGCCTCAACCTGCAAATGCATGGGCGCTCGACTCCTAAAAAGCTTGTGGCTTGAGGATGCTCGTGCGGACACTGATGTGAATGCGCACGTCCTGTGAAGTGTGGTTGGAACCTCGTGCCAGGCACTATCCACACGAGCAGGTGGAGGCTTGGTCTTCGCCAAAGTTCGGGGATTTGATCAAGAGCCGCGCAGGTTCCAGACTGAAAGTACGAATGAGCTCGCTTGCGATAATTTGAGGATGCATAGCGGAAGCTTTTATCCATTAGCTGCAGCAGGCTAAACAAGTTTAGCTCTCGGCAAGGGGGGCTCTCTTCCTGCTCTACCCGACCTTGCCACCAGCCGATCTGCCACGTCTTGTGTCTTCTGGTTAGGTGTCTACAGGTGCTTCCTCCCATGGCGAAGATCTAAAGTGTCGGCTGGCCAGGGGTTTCGTCTGCGCTGGATCTCGCGAAAGCAGAGCCACCGGGGCAGCCAGCAAAGGCCATGCCAAGAGCCACAGCTGCGACGAGACCTTGCACACCATGAAGGATTCCAGTGAGCTTCCGGCCCACGCAAGAGACAAAGAGGCCGAAACGTTGAACATGTCGCACTCTGCTGGCATCGACATGGGGAGGTCACTCGGCGACTGCAGCTTCCCACTGAGCCTTTTGTGGACAGCTACCTGGAGCCAAGGGCTACTCCAAAAGCTGAATGTCGCAAATCGTTCCCGGCATGTGCCTGCCACCACATAAAGAACTTGCCGCCAGGAGCAAATCTATCCCAGCAACTATGTTTCCAGCCTGCTGCTAAGTTGCGATGTTGCATTGTCGTTTTGTGGTGAGCCGATGTGCTGATGTATCGATGAGGCCCTCACTCGGCAGTCACGACGAAGCTACTCTCATCAGAGGCAAGGGTCTGGGCAATCTGAGTACGCCTCGGCACATGCTGCACGCCCAGTCACAGCTAATTTCGCCTTTGCTTTCGTCCAGACGACTTTATCGGGGGCTGGAACAGGCGGGCTCACGTGTCTCATCACCGCAGCGAGGCCCGTCCGTCCGAGCAGGCGCCGTGTGACATACCTGAGTGTGACAGTCCTCTGTGTCAAGGATCCGAGTATGCCCAAATCAAAGAGTCTGTTGAGGCTCTGCTCAGAGCCGTGGCAGCTGTGTATCAATTTCCAGCACAGGCCTGGTAAGAAGTCACCCGACTGACTGACTGCATGCATGGAACCGTTTTACAGTCAGAGACATCTCTGTCAGAAGTCTAAGCATGATGCAAGCAGCGGCAAAGATGCCCTACACGGCACCATTCTCCGCTCGCGTTCCTGCGTTGTAACTGCAGCCTTGACCGCTGCTACACGTGGTGTCATACGTTTGTCGAAAACACCACAAGAACTGTGGACATGGCCGTCAAGGCTTCAGTAAGCTGTCACTGAACAGTCTCCAGGCTCTGCATCATGGAAGCAGCAGATCAAAGGCGCCCGAGCTCTTGAGAAACTCTTGAAAAATCTCGGGAGTTCTTCTCGCGATCTGGATGGCAGACTGCTGGGTACAACACGCTCGTTTAGTCGAATAGGGTCTGGTCGGAACGCTGTGTTTCTGTCGCGGAACTAACAGGTGCGCGGCAGAAGCTGTTGGAGAGGCGCCCGAAATCGGAAGCCCGAATGACGAAGGTATGAACATGCCTTCGGACATGCGTAGGTTCTGCACCACAAAGCGTGCGTTCGATGTCCGGATCTTGGACGAGTTCCGAGCCGTAGAAGACCCGCAGACGCAGCGGCGGACTGGACCAAGGCTTTTCTCGGGACCATCCGCGAGCTCAAGAGGCTTCGGTATTGAGAGGGCCTCAGTGGCCTCAGTTGCAACATGCTGCGGTTGAAGGGAGGGAGCCACATCGCGTGCAATGCTTTATGATCATCCAGGGACTGGGGACATGATGGACGTTGAGCTGCCGCAAGAGCAGCAGAGAGCCAAGATGTGTGAGCTGCATCCTGTTGCCTTGTTCGAACTTCGCCACAGAGACGTTACATGGTGACGAGGCCGTTGCTGTTTGACGAATGGCCTGTCAGTAGAGAGTTGGAGTTGACTTTTAAGCCTCTTGTACAAAGGGTTTCTTAACCCTTCCGCTTCTCTCTGCGGTGGTGCGACCAGGGCTGAAAAGCTCACGGGAAGCTTGAGTACCGGGATGCACCAGGTTCTGTGCCTTCCTGACCAAGCACTTCAAGAACATTCCGAAAGAGGCGAAGACTTGCTCGTTTTCAAGCTTTACACACATCTACTGCACAGATTCAGATGTTATGTAATGTAGCTTTGATTCGAGGATCACATGAACATCTTCCGTTTCTTCGATACGGACGGGCAGGTCACTGAGTTTGTGGCATGAAATAGTATCCTGGGGGTTGTCCCCAACACAATTACTTCATGCAGGTCGTTTGGTTCCCTGTCAGCAGCGCTTTCAGACTGGCCAAGGAGTGGTGAGATCTCACTCGGTGAGTTCTATGCAGTGGTCGAGGTGGCACGCAAGCAAGAGAGCTAGCCGACTACATTGACTGTAAAGTAAAAGGAGGATCTGATATGTGCTTGTATCAACCGAGCCGCCTGTGGCTAAGCTGCAATCGAACACCACCGTCACAGACACCGTGGCGCGCCGTTCGCATATGGCCCTATGGGGTAGAAGGAGACCTCTTTACCTCAAGGCTTGCAGCAAGAAAATGAGTCAGCAACCACGAGCACTGGGCTGGCATTTGTTTGTTTAGTGTTGTCCGGCACACGATAAGCCGGAGGGATGTTTGTTGTCGTGACCTGTTGGCTTCCCTTTGCAATTCGCCCCATGGCAGGCAATGTCCCCCGTGCGCAGCCTGGCCGACCTTCGGTGCAGGTGCTGTCAAACATGTCTTGAAATTTGCCTAGTTGAGGTTTAGGGTCATCTCAGCATGACTTTGCAATGCCAGGTGGATTGCGCTCGGATACGGTTCAGCGTGCAGGGCAATGGAGGTGATGGTGCCGCACCCAAACTTTCATATGCGAGGCCATTGCTGCCGGCACAGAGATCCAGGAGGTAGCAGTGCTGCCTGTCATAGGAGCAGCTCCGCAACAACTTTCGACAGCAACAAGCCGGATGTCTCGTCGCACGGTTCTTCCCGCTCGTCGTGAGTCTGTGTCGTCTATCCATTCTGCTATTCCTTTCGTAAGTTCTCGTCCAGTGTCTTGCATGTATCACGGTGCAAGCGCCCAAGCTACCTCGCGAGCTGTCCTGTATGTCGCCAAGGCAGCACGACACACCTGGGGTGTGCGACGATACAGCTGTCAGCATTTCGGGCATCTCCTGCCGCATGCTTATCATGGCAATGTTAGCCCCTTTTCCGTTACCCGTTAAACAGAGACAGTTGACAGAAGGAGCAAAGTGGGAGTGCTGGAATGGGAGGAGCACCTTTATATCTTTTCAGCTGGTGGCCAAGTTGTGTGAAACCGTTCCACTGCAGTATTTGTGGCTGTAGAAAGTGGCAGATGCACAACTCAGGCTGTCGCTGCTCCGAACATGTCGGGCACTGACAGAACCTCAGCATCTTCATGAACAGCGGGAGGGCCGATGCATCGGTTCTTGAGTGGAGCGTTTTCGAGCTGACATGCTTGCATCGTTCACCTTGTACCACGACCTTGAGACGACAGACTCGTGCCCCTTCAGCTCTTTGCGGTTGAGTGCGCATCCTGATCTAAAATCTAATGCCAAACATCAGACAAGTTGCTTTCAGACATTTTGCGACCCAATAGTGGGACGATGTTATAGTATGTCACTTCCCGAAATCGTGTTCCTGTCAGCCTCGGCTCTTGCCCCTGCTCCAGTGCATTTGGGCACATGTTGGGAGCCTCAAAGCTGGCCTTGCTTGGACTTCAGAGCCTTCTTTGCGCTCTCAGGTTTCCCTTGCTGAGCTTCACGCGGCCCTGGGTTCTGCGCGAGACCCAGAGTAAGCTCTGTGGCCGGACAGATGCAGATGAACTTGGCCGATTCCGAGGTGTCCCCGGTTCTGCTGCTTGAGGAGTGGCGGCAGCGCCTGGAGACGCCTTAATCTCAGCGAAAAGAGAGACTCAAACTGCTGTACCGATGTTTCATTTCCACACCGTCAGACTGCAGGATGTATCTTGACGTGGAAAAAGCTTATGACCCCCTGGAAGACATCACCACCCAGGCCAGGAATATAAGGCTCACGTGATCCGTACCAGTTTTCGCTCTGCCCACAGTGGCATTGCCAGGCACCTCTTGACCTCAGCAAGTTTGTCGTTCAGGCTCTCCAAACAGTCAGCACGGAGCTACAGATGCAGTGCCAAACTGGTAACCAAGCATGATGAGCGGGTTGCCTTGCCACGGCGGAGACTTGCGGAGACGGGCTCCCGGAACGGCGCAGAGGAAAAGGGCGGTCTTTCAAACGCAGGCTGGAGAGCACTGGAACATGTCGGTGCTTGAGGCCAAGAGGCACGGTGCCGTCGTTGACGCAAGCAGCCTTCATCCCTGTCTGTATGTATGCATGTACGTATGTATATATATATATATATACACATATTAATGTCATATTGTAAGAATAAGTATAAGTATAGAAATAACTATACAAGTATAAGTGTAAGTAAAACCATAAGTGCAAGTAACAATGTAGTAAAAGTATATGTGTAAGTACAAGGCAGGCAACGACGGTATCACCGGAAAATTATACAAATGGTTGGATGACGAGAACAGAAACTTTTTACTTCACACAGCAAATGTATGTCTCAGACAAGGTAACATGGACCAACGTCATCTGAATGCGCTGGTTGTCTCAATCTACAAGAAAGGCGATGCATCAAAGCTTGAAAACTATCGACCAATCTGATCATTGACGGCATGCTTAAAAAACTGTTGCAGCTCATGGCAACTCAATATGGAATCAGAAAGGCAAGAGCACAAGTCAAGCAATTTCTGCAGCAAGAAGATTGCAAGACATTTCAGAAAGTCTAGAAGCCACAGTACCCTGATATCTGATAAAGTTGCACATGACAAAATGCCAGATACGTCGATCCGGTTCAAAGTCCCCGCCCAGAATCTATAATTTGATAAGAGCTTTTGTGCAAACCCTCTGTTCAAAGTGAAATTCGGGGAAGTGGAATCGGATTGGCATACATGCATAAATCGGTTGCTGCACGTTATAGAAAGGCATTCTCAATATTTCGGACTCAAACTTAACTACGGCAAATGTGTCAACCTCACTGCTAATCAACGTGTTACGTCACTTCGTGTTGCTATGGGAGGTTCTGCCGCAGGGAGACCGGTTCCGGGAGAAAACTCAGCTGCATGTCTAGTGACTCGTCTCTCAGACACGTTCGATAACAAAGCCGGAGTTTCAAAAAGACTTGGTGATCGCATCGGAACATGCAAACGTATGGGGCTGTTTTGGAACAAAGCAAAAACTTCCATAATATGGAAAATGCAAGTATTCAGTTCAATAGCCCCCAGCAACCTTTTACACAGTTCGGAATGCATACAGTTGTCATCATCAGAAATATCCAAACTAATGGCTTGCACAAAAGTGCTTCGCAAGATTCTTGGCAAGCCATCACTACTTCCAATATGTATGAAGAAATCCAACGTGATCACCGTTGCAAGTTCGAGCACTTCGGAGACTAGTGCGGGCCTGTAATCAAAAGAAGAGTTAGTTGGCAGACCCCGAAGCGATTGGCGTACTGAAACCTACGGTGACGCGTGTCAGTTCTTGTATGGGTCCCATGCAGTCTCCGACATAGAAAACAACAACCATATACAGGACGTAATGAATACAGCAATACAGAGGCTACCTCCGTTTGCATAAAAGTTGGCAATTTGTGCCTTCTCATGGTACTGCTCTTGGTAATATCACTTCAGACTGATGTTGGTGCGGTTGCGCTGTTTTCAAGATTCGATCTCGTGACTACTGTATAGTCCTCATGTTTGGTGCTAAGCACATTATGTGCTTTGGTCGGGAGCCCCGTCACACTCAGCAGAAATAGGTATAAGTATGAGTACAAGTTTATGTATATGTACATACATATGTAAAAGTAGAAGTATGTGTACATGTACATGTATATGCATATGTTTCTGTATATGTATATGTGTGCGTATACATATTTGTATATTTGCATGTATGTATATATGTATGTATGCATGTATGGATGTATGCATGTATGTATGTATATGAAGATATAATATATGTATGTGTGCATGTATGTATGTATGTATGTACGTACGTACGTATGTATGTATGTATGTATGTATGTATAGCATAATATACACATATGTATAGATGTATGTATACATGTAAAGGTTTATATATACATATATATATATATATATGTACACACACATGCTTATATCTATATATGCATGTATGTATGGTTGTGTATGTATGCATGCATGCACTGATGTTCAAAATCTCTAGCTTCAGCTTTGTGTTCTCCAGAGCAAGTTCTTCTTTGAGCATTCCTGCATGACCGTTCTCACCATCAGTGCTGTTGTTTTGTGCCGCCCTATTACGAATGCCCAGGCTATGGGAATCAAATCTCTCGTCGTATTCGAGGATCATGCCCCAAAATTGCTCACAAAAGTTGTGCGTCCTTGCTCTCGAGGTCCGTGCGCATGTCCGAATGCGGCGGAGTGGGGTCGGGCCAGCTGGATTGTGCGTGGGGTGAGGTGTTCCAACCTGCTTCACACTTGCTGGGCACGCCTGCTCTGCGAGGATGGGGTGTGAGGCGTGGTGCGGTGGATTGGGACGGGGTGGGGGGGGCACATTTCTTTCATACAAGGAGATGGCATGCATTTGAATTCAATCCTCGCTGATGCGGCGACATGAGTGCTACCTGGGACCCGGGAGGTTTTCCTGGCAGCGGTCAATAATTTTTTGATTTGTTTTCGTGGAACCTTTATGTCAAAGACCGGCAAAAACATGCACGTGATTTTACAGAGCTATCTTCGGCAAGATTGATCACATGTTTGTACAAAAAATCCTGAAGCCAGATCACGTTTGCTGCAGGTTCTTCAGGCTCTGTGATTATGACCTCAAGGGGAAGATGACGAGGATACTAAACTGTTTGATTGGGCCGTGATGGGAGATGTTCCGTCTGGGCACAGTCAAGCATGTGACGTTGATGATGGGTGGGTACCGGAATGTGGTGCGAGGACGAAGTTCCTCGCTGTCTTCAAGCTGGTCAAGCCTACGCTCATGCTGGAGCACCTCAGGAGACAGAAGTTGTGTTCGTGAGAAATGTCTA
The DNA here is from genome assembly GCA_905221635.1 of Symbiodinium sp. CCMP2456. Taxonomy (NCBI): domain Eukaryota; class Dinophyceae; order Suessiales; family Symbiodiniaceae; genus Symbiodinium; species Symbiodinium sp. CCMP2456. Next base: position 32,806 of record CAJNDV010033206.1, read on the forward strand.
CGGACCTTTTCTGCACAGAGGGGGGGGGGGGGGGGGGGCATGCTAAGCAGGCATGAGAACAGCACCTGAAGCGGCAGCTTCGGTAGGGACGAACCGGCGGCGGCTAGTGCAGCAAAAATCGTGTTCAAGTTGATGGTATTGCCGATGTTCACCTGTGGAGGAGAAAGTTCAGGTTGTTCTACACAACTGTGCATCGCAAAGTTCGGTCAGTGAACAAGAAGGCTGGCACTGGGGCTTTACAAGTTAAGACCTTGTCCTGCTGCAGTGCCCGGTAGAGATTGCCGTTGTGTCTGTGTGCGTGCTTCGTGGCTGGGACAGGCGCCATGCTGTCAGGTGCACTTTTGGGTTGTTTTCCAGCATGTGTATCACGAGTCAGGGTTTAGGGTCTAGGGTTGTCGCCCGAAGCCGTCGGTGTTAGGCAGTCTCGCAGATTCCCGGTCTTTGTGCGCCTCAGGAGCGATCTTGCGAACCAGTCATCCTGTTGGTGATAGCTGTATAGCTTGCAGCCGAGACCAACAGCAATCTCAGGATACAAGCTTTGGACGTACTTGTGCATCAAGCATGTTTTTCTCTTGAAAGTAGGTCAGGCCACGCCATGTCGATCTGTCAGACCGACGGGGCGGACCTGCGACTCCTGGGCCGGCGATCCTTGGACGGATGGCAGCAGTGGGAGCAGCAGAAACGACGCAGGAGCTCGGAAGGGCACCTGCAAAACTGTGCGAGGGAACTTGAACCCCCGGTCATGAGCAGCTGCCAGGCGCGAAAGGGACCCAGTGTCGGGTGTAGGAGCATCGAGCTGTGCTAGCAGTTCGCTCCTCAACAAAAAGCTGTTGTTTGAGCTCTCCCCTTGATCAGGTCCATCAAACGTCCAACCCGGCATTTGCCCGAGGGGTGTGTTGCTCCGACAGAACATCATTCAGCAGCGGCGAGGACAACGCCCAGCTTCTTCCTGGGTCATTGACCGCGTCATGTCCATGGCCTGAACAGCCGACCCGCCTGCTGCTTTCGCAGTCTGCGCAGCAGCCTGCTTCAGATCGGTACGACATGTATGGTCAATGCGGAATTTTCGAAGAGACTTCTGCTATGCTCACCGAAGTGCCCGACGCTTCCGTGACGAGTGCAATGGAAGGTGATTTCCGGACCCTGCCGGACAACGCATTCCAGAGCCTGTATTCAAAGTTCGAGGGGTGGTCGTCTGGACGCTTCTAAGCCTCGAACACGCGCACAGCCCGCTGTGAAAGGTGATTTCTGCACCATCCTGGACAGCACGTTTCCGGAACAGATGCCAGGTTCCACGCCGGTCGTCCTGCTGTGAAGAAGTTTTCGGCATCATGGGAAAGACGCTGGTTCGAGTGGTGGTCGTCTGAGCGCATCTCTTTGCAGCGGAACCTGCGCTATGTTCGAATGGACTGATGCATCCATGCTCATCCTCATCCATCCTCGACACCATGAGCTTCGGGCGTGCTGAAAGAGATCGAGCCACTTCAGAACTTTGTGTGCATGCACTTCATGATTTGCAGTTACTAGGCTTGGTCTCAACAAACCATTTTTGAAAACCTTCTGCCCCATAGGCCAGCCTGGAAGCATTGGCCATGACCCTCGTGAGCAACTTCTTGCAGTGCCCCTTCCATTACGCAACAATATGCATTGACATGCAGCTGCACCAAGCATCGAGCCCGAAGCCCACGATTAGCGCAAGTCGAGCATCGTAGGTCCTGTGGATCCGGCCAGGTACAAGCAGGACCCAAAGATCTCGAGAAAAGTCGTCCCAGATGACTATCAGAGGAGCGTTGCGAGCACTGTCCGACAATGTGCTCACAATGCGTCTTGCTGAACGGTGGACGGCAACAGCGCTGTCGACCGTTCAAAGCCATAAGACAGAAGACCATATCTCAACGTTATCATTTGCCTTCATGGGGCCATTCTGTTCCAGGACATATGACCTCCTGCAGCTCACAGAGAAGGCAGAGACGCCGTGCTGGGTCTGTTCTCCAAGCAAACAATTCTTTGTAGAGCGACTGGCTGACCATGTAGGCCAAGCGTGACATGCACAGACCCTTACCAGTTTCCGGTTCGACTTGAAGTGCAGGACACAAAGCTGCTCTTCAGCCTCGTGGTGCCCCAGCAGAGTCGGGGGTGGGATTTGGAGTCCAGGATGTTGCAGGGGAACCCCACTCTCAGCAGAAGACAGCCGTTCTTAGGGCCAGGGTGCAGTGAGCCATGTGCCAGGATCTACGAGGTTCGGGGAAACCCGACCCGATTTTCTGGCACATGCTCAAGAACTTTACGCCTTCTGTTGCTTGCTTCTCAGACCACAGTCTCGTGAAGGAAGTGTCAGCATGGGGAAGAGAGAACATTCGAGGTCCTCGAGGACTTGAGCCTTCTGAGTAACACCATCGCTGCCACGACTCTCAAACAAGTGCGAGAGGCAGCCGACTAATTAAAACCAGCCGGTTCACATTGCACGCCTGCTCCCGCCGGCCCCCTTCCACAGGCTCAGAAGCTGCCGGCCTGGCAAGCGAGGCGGACTGCTGGTGGCCCTTGTGTAACCGCTAGAGTCTAGAGTGCTTCGGCAAGAACTACTGTACATGCTACTAAACAGTATTCTCAAGCCTTGGAGATCTCTGGACAGGCACCTCGGTCTGACGCGTGACCCCACGCCGGAGCTACAAGTCTGGTGCGCCACTGATACCCAACGACTTTAGAGTCAGTTTAGAGCGTACAAAGCCGAAGCCGCACTCAGGTCTGAGTTAGCAGATGGCAGCAGGGAGTCTCCTTGGCTTTCGCAGCTGATGCCGCTCAGCTCGACCCAATCAGAACCGTGCAAGAAGAGTGCGGCTCCTGGCTTCAACGCAAAGGCCCGGCTTGGCCGCCAGGGCTGCCGGCTCCCGGAAGGAGGCCCAAGGGGCCCCAAGGGTGGCAGAAGAATCGCGAGGGCGAGGGATGCGGAGTGCAAGTTGTTGTGCATGGAAGCTGCGAGTCTGAGGCCGCCATGCTGGCCGCCAGCTCAGGCTCCGGAGATCCTTGTCTGGCAAGTTGGGTCCGAGAGCCGAGGCTCCACTGGCTGCCATCTCGTCTGGACTTGGAGGCTTGGGACTGAACAGGGCTGAGGGTATCTGAGGGTCTTCGCGGTTTCCTAGTCTGGCTTCGAAGTCATGTCACAAACGCTTAAGGGGGGAGTCAAAGTCAAGGATGTCGTCTTGGGCGACCTCGCATTTGTCCAGCAGCAGCAGGAGGAGGAGCAGCAGCAGCAGTAGCAGCAACAGGAGGAGGAGGAGGAGGAGGAGGAGTAGTAGTAGTAGTGGTAGTAGCAGCAGCAGGAGTAGTAGTAGTAGTAGTAGTAGCAGCAGCAGGAGTAGTAGTAGTACTAGTAGTAGTAGTAGTAGTAGTAGTAGTAGTAGTAGTAGGTGTTCCAGTAGTAGAAGTAGTAGAAGCAG
>CAJNDV010033207.1:5595-17435 GCA_905221635.1 Symbiodinium sp. CCMP2456
GAGACGGAGACAGAGATAGAGAAAGGTAATGGGTAGCTAGCCACACCCAAATACAAAGGTCGGTATCGGTGTGTGTGTGTGTATAAATATATATATATATATATATATATATATAAGTATGCGTGTGTTTATATATGTTTATAGGTACATACGAGGTGGACTACGTAGCATAGCCGTGGTCAGAGACCCCGTGCGATTGCTCCCGAAGCCATTCGGCGAGCTGTGGGAAGTGTTCCCAAAAGGGGAGCGACCGGCTAAACCCTAAACCCTAAACCCTAAGTTTTGGAGCCACTCCCTTGCGAAGCGTTTCGGGCCATCCAGGGAGCCTCGTGCACCCACTGAATGCATGGAAATGCCGGAAATATGTGGGAGTGTCCTAAATAAGGGGTACCATATTTTGGGGCCCTTATAAAAAGGATCCTACTATTTGGGGTACTATATTAGGGCCCCCTATTTTCGGAAACTCCCATGTCAATAAACGCTCATTTGGGTTTACTACAAACTTCGGAGGTTCGGAGTTTATCTGAAGCTTCACACCGTAAATCCAACAGAACATGCAAAGCCACAACGACACCATCTCCCAGAGGCTAAGCTCTACACGTTATGCAAGCCTCTCGCTCAGTCAGTTCATGTTCACCAACATATGGGAGTTTCCGAAAATTCGGGGGTACCTTGTTTTGGGGTCCGTATATTGGGGATCCTCTTATCTTGGGTGCTCTATTAGGGTCCCCTATTTAAAGCCCCCAAACCGACCTTAAGCCTTAAGCCCTAATGTTGTCATCGTAAGCCCTAGGCCCTAGGCCCAAATCTCCAGACCATCGGCCCCAAATGCACCCATATCCGAGTTGCAGCAGAGAAACGCTTCAGGTGGGCTTCAGCCAACGCCCAGGTCGGCAGAATCAGGCTGCGTTCTGGGGTTTCATTCAAGCCGTTTCCTAAACCCTAAACCCTAAAACCCTAAACCCAAAACACCCATATGGGCTGTGGGCGAAAGTAGCCTGCAGATCGTAGTTGCTTCACGTGGGTGATCCCCTGCAGAAAAACCCAGGGTTGACTTTGGCTTTGTTTAGGGTTTAGGGTTTTAGGGTTTTAGGGTTTAGGGTTTAGGGGAAAGGTAAGACTAGATTAGGTTTTGTCATCCGCTGAGCTGTCCTAAAGGGCTCCACGGTGCGAAGTCTCCAGAGCTTGCCAGGCCAATACAAGGGTCCGAAGAAGTACTACCTATCGTCTCCATTGTAGTTCCTTTTTGGGGATACTTCATAAATCCTCAATATATATTTAAGAGGTTAAACCAAAAAAGGAACTACAGTGGAGACTATAGGTAGGATGATTTGTATCGGTTCCCGAAAGCAACAGTCACAACATTACAGTCAGCTACAGTCTAGAAACCCCGAAAGCCCCATTTGAATTATTCCAGCTTCATGTGCCAGAAAACGCAGCAGGGGCTTCGGTCGCGGGTTTGTGGTGTATTTGCGTGCGCGTGCGCGTGTGTGTGTGTGTGCGTACATAAATATGCATATGTATGCCAAAAGCCTCGCATGCCGCATACCTAGGTGTGTTGAGAAAGCATCGGCAGACCTAGGCCGGTCATAGCTTTATTTGGGTAGTTGTCAAAATTATGGTCCCTTTGGGAGTACCCTAAATCATAGGTGCCGTATTACATTAAGGATTCAAAAAGGGACCCTAATTTTGACAACCACCCATATAAACCCTATAAGCCCTATAAGCCCTATAAACCCTATAACAAGGACCCAAAAAGGGACCCTAATTTTGACAACCACCCATATAAACCCGAAGCCCTATAAGCCCTATAAGCCCTATAAACCCTATAACAAGGACCCAAAAAGGGACCCTAATTTTGACAACCACCCATATAAACCCGAAACCCTATAAGCCCTATAAGCCCTATAAACCCTATAACAAGGACCCAAAAAGGGACCCTAATTTTGACAACCATCCATTTCCGAGCCTCCCGGAGGCCCAGCAAATGCTGCAGACTCCTGCAGCCGAAGGCTGCTGGGCTCGTTCGGAAGCTCGATATAGGGGCCCTAATGATTCGAACAAGGGTTTTGACGATTGTTGGATTAAAATTAGTATGACGGACTACAAGGAATACTCCTCCCTATTCAGACTTCCACTTTCATGCCTTTTGTTCTGGCTACGGCCGTCTGAATGACATCGCTAATGTGCTGAATATCTCCTTTGGCCGTGTATACGGATCAAGAGCCCTTCGGCTGGTTGCTACTTCTGCAAAAGGTGGGAGACTGTGGCTCCGGAAAGTTGATCGTAAGACATTCCATGCGCCCTAAACCCTTAACCCTGACAAGGGAAACATAGTTCCGGGGGCGGTGAGACAAGTTGGCTGCAAAGTCACAGTGCTTTCTGGGTGCTTAGTGGGCACTTCCTTGTTGTGCCCGTTTGCAGGTTTACGAATGTGGGTAGCTTTCCTTTGTGGTAATGCGCTCTTTATGTATAGTCTGCAGACATTTGTTGGTACGTATCTGAAATCAGCAAATTGGACGCACGGGTATTGCGGGATTACCATTTATCGTGCCTTCTTGCTTTGCCTGGATCTGGTTCCACCCGAGCCCTCAAGCACGTTGTCGACAAGCATGACGAGATGTTCATGATGATGGAAGTAGTGATGGTGATGATGATGGCAAGTCATGATCATGGGCGCTCAGGGTGATGATGCTGATGACGATGACGATGATGATAGTAAGGAGGAGGATGAGGATATCACTGACAGTGACGGTGTCGCCGATTAACATCATGATGATGGTGGTAGATGTTGGTGATGATGATGGTGATGGTGAGGATGATGAGGATGAGGATGATGAGGATGATGAGGATCAGGGTGATGATGATGATGAGGATGAGGATGAGGATGAGGACGATGATGATGATGATGATGATGATGGTGATTATTCCCTCGTTCGTGATTGCACTTCCATGTCTTATCCTGATGCCTGTCACCTCCTGTGACTACTCTATCAGACGCCAAAGAAAGCACCAACAGCAGCCAGGTGTGCCGACCTCCACTGCACGCACTACTGAGACTTCCCAGTCTGCTGCTCAAGCAGCCACAGCGATGTTTCAAGTCGGGTTCGGCGGGCTTAGATGTGGGGAAAGGCCCCATACCGTCCGAAAATCCGAGATCCCTAAACTCCTAAACCCTAAACCCCTAAACCCCTAAACCCTAAACCTAAATCCTGAACCCCTAAACCCCTAAACCTAAACCCTAAACCCCTTGACACTCAATTTCGATCATAAACTCTAGGCCTGGCACTTCGAGCCTTCTGCAACAAGCATTAAACTCCTAAGACAAAAACCAGCCTTATCATATAATATCAAAAAAGTATCATCTATCAAAAAAACAGTATGGTACGCCCTGTCGGCCAAAAAAATGAGTTGGTAAAATATTGTATAGTCTAGTATCGTATAGTATAGTATAATAGTAGCCTGAGACTGAGGCCTGCATCCCGTGCTGTGGATGCGAAGTCGGCGCGGAAGGCCTCTGGCTATGGCGATTGCGTTCTTGGTTGCTCGGTTCCTCATCGGCGTTGTAAGTGTAGAGCTTGAAGAAACCGGGGTGTCTCTGTTTCAGGTGAGCGGTAAGACTTCGTCCTAGGTCGACTGTGTCCAGAGACGCCGTACAGACTTGCATGTTCGGGATTTCAGGGCACAGCGATCACGCGCTATGTGAGGTGTTTGCGCCAAACCTGTTGGGCTATGTTGCGCCTACGCGTTACACATACTCATAGCGTCCACCCAGTTGCACACCCTTGAACCAAGACTAAGTCCCAAACCCTTGAAACCCCTACCTGGACCACACACAAGCATAAACCAAACGACTCTAAGCACCAAACCCCAAATTTTGAACCCTAAACCCTAAATCCTAAACCCTAAACCCTAAACCCTAAACCCTAAAACCCTAAACCTTAAACCCTAAAACCCAAAGCCCCTAAACCCTAAAATCCTAAACCCCTAAACCCTAAACCGTCATCAAGTTCGCGAAGTTCCCTCGCTTGGACAGTCCCTGGAGCGGCTGGACCTGACGCAGCTACGAGGACAGCGGTTTTCTGTCCTTAACGCCCTAGAACCCTACTGTTTGGGTTTAGGGCTTTAGGTTTTAGGGTTTAGGGTTTAGGGTTTAGGGGTGCTCAGTAGGGAATGGAGGAATGGGTTATAGGGACTACAATAAGGGACCTTAAGGGACTATCATAGGGATCCATTCCCCCATTCCCTACTAAGCACCAGACAGTTTTTCGGATCTCAAGGTCGGGCTCCTTCAAGAGACCCTAAACCCTAAACCCTAAACCCTTTAAGGGTTTAGGGCTCCTTCAAGAGCTCCTTTAAGGGTTTAGGGCTCCTTCAAGAGCTCCTTTAAGGGTTTAGGGCTCCTTCAAGAGCTCCGATAAGGGTTTAGAGTTCCTTCAAGAGTTCCTTTAAGGGTTTAGGAGTTTAGGGCTCCTTCAAGAGTTCCTTGAAGGGTTTAGGGCTTCGGGCTTTAAGGGTTTGAGGGTTTCCGGTTTAGGGGTTTAGGGTTTAGGGTTTAAGGGTTCTGCAAGGTTATAGGCTTTAGGGCAGGGAAAGAGACCCGCAGGGCTCCGTATGAAAGCTTCAGTACATGTACCCCAAGACCCTATACCAATTATCAAGGCCGCTATATTGCAGAGGTCTAAACTTTCCGGTAAGGGTATCCTGTTAGTAGTGATACCCGCTGAGTAAATTCCACAATTGTATGTCTACATGTATGTTGGGATTGGAGCAACCTAGCGGGCTGCTAACAAGCTGCCTCCGTAACTAGAGCTTCTGAGTGCTAGGGTTTTGAGCCATGCTTGGATGTTCTTTCGACTTTGCAAAGGAGGAGTTTGTGACGACACGAGCTGATATAGAGAGTTTAAAAGGCTCGGGGATTGTTTAGGGGCTAAGAATTGTAAGTAGACTTCAAGAGAGCCTCCAAATATACAGAGTTTAAAAGGCTATAGGATTGTTTAGGGGCGAAGAATTGTAAGTAGACTTCAAGAGAGACTCCGATTAGCGTGTACGGCTTACATTTCGCCATTGGCAATTATGAGGCAGAGCAACTTTGCTTGAGTCTGCTAAACAGGCAGAGCATTAAGGGTTTTGGGTTTAGGGTTTAGGGTTTAGGGTCGACAGCCTCTCTTAGCAAAGTATGACCAGGGAGATAGGAGAGCGACCACTAGGTTGATCAGGTGAAAGAGGCCAAGGCCAGGAATGAGTCAGCAAGGCTTCTGAAAGGGTCAAGGGGTTTGGGCTTTTAGGGTTTTAGGGTTTAGGGTTTTCGGTGTTAGGGCTTTCAGGGTTTTAGGGTTTAGGGAGTGTGGGGAACAAGCTCGGTGTCTGTCAGCGGGGTACGGTTGCCGATGCGAGCTGCGACAGAGCTCGTTATAGTGGAAAAGAGAGGCACAGATCAGTTGCCGAATGCACCCAGGGTTTGCAGGGGTAGCTCCTCCCGTTCATCAGTTCGTGTTTTAGGGGTTTAGGGTTTTGGGTTTAGGGTTAAGGGTTCAATTCTCAAGAAGCCATGTGCAACTCAAACTCTGTTGGAAAGCAGAGTTGTGAGGGCAAAGTAACGCGACAACCAACAATATCGCCACAGCACGACGATCACTTGCTCAGCGGCGGTGGCGGTGCTGTTGAGTTTCAAGGTAAATCTGCCCTTCGGTGAAGATGACTATGCCACAGATGTTGCATGTTTGCAAAAACTTCTCGGAATTGGCCTTGTCAAGCTGCTGTTGTAGTTTGGCAGAGCCGTTCCAACCAACTTGCTGCAACAGGATCTGATGGTTCTGGGTCTAGGGGGTTGAGTTTGGGGGAGCAGTGATTGCAGCATTCTCTCGTTCGGCTTATGCATGTACCTAAGGCTCAGCGCAATGGGTCCGTACATGTTCTTGGGGCTTGGGTATAACAGAATGTCCGAACAAGGGTTTATGAGCTATAAATGCTATAAACATGAACCCAAAACGGTTCAACATGTGAGAGCTTCGGAGATGGAGACTAGTAAGATGTTGTCGGCTCTCGTTGCTCTGCAGGACATGTGCGCTGTCCAGACCCGTGTGTCACTGCCTGAGACAGTCCGAATGTTGAGGGATTCGTGATCTGAGTCGGTCAGAGACATGTCCACAAATTCCGAACAGTCTCATGAATCCATGGGGGTAGTTGTCAAAATTATGGTCCCTTTGGGGTACCCTAAATAATAGGCGCCGTATTATAATAAGCGTATTATAATAAGGACCAAAAAAAGGTACCATAATTTTGACAACCACCTATGGAGATCGTAGGTTCGTCTAAATCAGGACTCCTTGTGGCAGACACTTGTAGTTAACTGGGTGCCCTTACCAGCGGCACCCTGCTGAGCGTCGAGGCATTCCAAATCCAGAAAAAGCAAGGCCTTCAACAGCACGTAAGGCTCGTGGCGCAGACCTCTCAACGACAAGTAGACCTAAACCCTAAACCCTAAAACCCTAAAACCCTAAACCCTAAACCCCTAAACCCTAAACCGTCATGGTCCAAGGTGCTTGCAGCCCAAGGGCCCCAAAGCCCGCAACCTTACAACCTATTGCCCTCAAACCCCGACTCTCAGTAGGGTTTAGGGTATAGGGTTTAGGGTATAGGGTTTAGGGGTTTAGTGTATAGGGTTTAGGGGTTTAGGGTTTAGGGTATAGGGTTTAGGGTTCAGTAAGAGAAGAGCATCCATTCAAAGCGATTTCTGTGGCACCCTAAGCCCTCAACGCCCTACATTGAGAGCCAACTCTCAGGTAGCTGAGTACTTCGGGCATTTCGCTTCGGCCTCGGCGGAACATGCCAACTTTCACAACTTTTTCGGGTTCTTGTGCAGCTTCAAGTGCTTTAAAATCACCTGGGAGTTTCCCAACATTAGGGGTACCTTATTTGGGGGTCCTTATAATAAGGATCCTATTATTTAGGGTGTGCTATATTAGGGTCCCCTATTTTCGGAAACCCCCAGACCTGAAGCACACCCTAACACTCTAACACACCGGAACCTAGAACTCCAGACGGTTCGGGGTGATTGGGACAACTTCGTTTGAAAGGCTCAGGACCTTAATTAAACCCTATACCTCCAGCACTAAGGTGGTCCTGGCTCATCTGGAACACTTGGCAGACATTAGCAGCATCAAACGTCGCCGGGAGAGGCAAGCCCGAGCGGGGTTTGGCTTTATCGCAGGGCTTTATAGACCCTAAACCCTAAACCCCTACACCCAAAACCCGGAGCTTGGTTCAACTCGGGATTTGGGGTCTGGGTATCGAAATTAGGGTTTAGGGTTTCGGGTTTATCAGTTTTTTGGGCTTCGAGTTTCGGTGTTTGTGGTTGGGAACTCCAAGAGCTCCCAACACCGGGGTCGGATTGCTGGTTAGTAAGACTATCCCTTTGTAGTGTTTAGGGTTTAGGGGATTGTAGTGACTTTATAGTTATGGCGTAATATACCATGATGTACCCCAAAAACGCCATTCCAAGTCTGAAAAAGCCCTTATGCCCCTATACTCGTCCAAAGTGGGAGGACTCCTTGTCGAGCTTTTCTCTATTGGCCTGAATAATTACCAATGCTACTCACTCCTTAATGGTTCCTCAATCTGAAGATGGCTATAGTGTCAAGAAAACTTAAAGCCACATTTCGTAAATATCTAGGCCCCCATACGGTTGATGATATAAATTCTGCATTACCCATGATAAGGAATACTTTAGGGTCCTTAAGGCAATGCAGGATTTATGTCATCAACAGTATTTCTACAGTTGAACGGAAGTCCTTAATCAAGGTATATTCCTCGGCACAAGAAGAGTTATGGTCACGGGCCAGCTGGCCCGTTGCGGCTTGCGGCACGGCATGCCTTGGCTGCGGAGAGCAACCCATTCTCATTCCGGATTCCCGCGGCACGACTGATGAGACTTGGGCACAAGCTCTGTCAGAAATCGATCGCCACGTCTTGGTGTGGCGGAAACGAACACTTTGGAGGCAGCCCCGTCTCACTTCGATGTATAGAGTGATGAAGAAGTTCGACAAACACCCAGTCGACTTGTCTGAGGTTCATCTGGAGTGCGTACAAACAGCTGACGGCCTTTGCACGCGAACTTATGTCTTATCAGATGACGTTCTGGATGAAGTGAGACACGAACACGATGAGCGTGTTGGAGAGTTTGGGCACTGGCTGCAGCCAAGGGTGTGAGGTTTTCCCGGATAGAATGCCCACACGGCCATCGATAAATCTCTTCTAAAACTGTCAACGAGATCCTGACATGCTTCTACCCAGAATTGCACTGCGCTGGAATCGTGCACGTCCCTCGAAATCCCCTGAAGACTTAAACCCTGATCGTCACCACGGCGTAAATCCGAAACCGCACACCCAAAGCTCCGAAAGGTGTGGCAGAACCTCAGAAGTCTCAACCCTTATCAACTTGAGCCTACGAGCAAACTCCACCAAAACCCATTCCCTAAACTCTTAAACCCTAAACCCTATCAGCCTATAGCTAGCAAAGCCCAACTTGGCGCAAAAATCCCTGAGCCATGCAAAACTTGTTGCAGGGCACAACATGATCCATTTTAATAGATGATATAGGGCTTAAGAGGTTTAGGGTTTAGGGTCTAGGGCTTAGTATAACGGCCTCAATACTCAGAATAGGGTTTTGGGGCCCATTATACTATAATTGCAATAAGGAACCCCCAAACTAGTTTTTAGGCCTCTATATTAAGAGCAGGAGCAGCGCCGACCAGCTTGTTCGATGGGGCTACGCTCTGCACCCTGGCAACGAAAAGAGTGTGCGAAGATGTTTCCCACCAAAACACACCTGAAAGACAAAGTTCTTAAAAGTGGGATCTATCGTGGGGCCTCAGAATTGGGGTTTAGGGTTTTGGGTTTGGGATCTTAAATGGGGTATCTAATTTCGGGCGGCGTCGGGATGCGGTGTGCGAAGGGAGCACTGCCCGACCTCCCGACAGCTGATGCACCCCCCAACTCCCAGACAACTGTCTGGTGCTTAGTAGGGAATGGGGGAATGGATCCCTATGATAGTCCCTTAAGGTCCCTTATAGTAGTCCCTATAACCCATTCCCCCATTCCCTACTGAGCACCAGACAGACAAAGGAGGGGTACGTTGTCAAAGTGGTGTCGTGAGGATCAGGATCCTACCACTTCGGATCTGTATTTGGTGCTGACCTCCCACGACTGGCTGAAATAAAAAAACCCCAAGCCCCTCGCCCTTCCCAAGCCGTAAACCCGAAACCCTAAACCCAAGCCCTAAACCTAAACCCGAAACCTGACACCCGAAATCCTAAGCCCTAAACCCGAAACCCAAGCCCTAAACCCGAAACCCGAAACCCTAAACCCAAGCCCTAAACCCGAAATCCTTGACCTACAAGGAATGGCATGAAAGTCCTCAGCGTCTTCGGTCGGAAAGAGGCAACCCGACACGTGGAGGACTTCGAGCTTAACTGAGGTCTTTTTAAAGGGGTAAACCCTAAACCCTAAACCCTAAACCCTAAAGGGTTTAGGGGGTTTAGGGTTAGGTCTTTTTAGGTGGGTAGTAAATAATTCGAAGAGGGGTTTGGGTGTATTTTGGCGCACTGGAGCTGTACTCAGGAACTAAACCCTAAACCCTAAACCCTAAACCCTAACAACATGTTTTCCAAAAGTTGAGCTCTGTGAAGCCTGGGTTCCCCTGCCAGACTCGGCTTCTGCAGGTTGACCTTAAACATGGGTCTAGGGTTTAGGGTTTAGGGGTTTAGGTTGTTTAGGGTTGTTTAGGGTTTAGGGTTTCGGGTCTAAGGGTTTAGGGTTTCGGGTTTAGGGGTTTAGGGTTTAGGGTTTAGGGTCTAGGGTTTCGGGTGTAAGGGTTTAGGGTTGTTTAGGGTTTAGGGGTTTAGGGTTGTTTAGGGTTTAGGGTTTAGGGGTTTAGGGTTGTTTAGGGTTTAGGGTTTAGGGTTTAGGGGTTTGGGTTTTTTTGGGTTTAGGGGTTTAGGGATGTTTAGGGTTTAGGGTTTAGGGTTTGGGGTTGTTTGGGTTTAGGGGTTTTGGGTTTAGGGGTGTAGGTGTAGGGTTGTTTAGGGGTTCAGGGTTGCTTAGGGTTTAGGGGTTTAGGGTTGTTTAGCGGTTTAGGGTTTAGGGGTGTAGGGTTTAGGGGTGTAGGGTTTAGGGTTGTTTAGGGGTTTAGGGTTTAGGGTTTAGGGTTTAGGGTTAAGTTCGTGTTTGCTGCTCTGTTTTTGGCGTTCTTGCTAGGGTTTAGGGTTGAGGGTTTAAGGTTTAAGGAGGCTTCATGAAAACCATCTTAGCCAACCAACAGCGTTGGCCCCGAAATCCTGGAAGCTTAAATCCTGATCCACCGCATGAACAAAAAAGCAGCACGCTTGAAATACAAGCTTGGACAAATCCCTATCAAACTCTGTGGGCTCTCGGTATGCCACCGTTGGCACAGATCACCGTGATGAAGGCCCAGTCCCAGAGGGACACTTCAGATGGAAGCACGATAATAAAAAAGAAAGGTAAATGTTAAGCATATTCGTTGGGGTGCTTGGTTATATGTGCAGATACTATGCCCTAAAACCTTGATCGAAATTTCTAAAGCCCCGTACATGAAGAAGAGCTTGTTACTATTCGTAAAAAGCCAGGAAAGTTCAGAAAGCCAGGCCGGTGGAAAGAATCGGATCCTCCCCGGTTGGGAAGATGTTGGCGTGGAGCCCGTCACCCAGAACTGCACCCATTCTTTGGCGTTTAGGGTTCTGGGGGTTTCCAGGTCTGATCAATCAGGAAGACTATTCTGTTACATACCTACCCCCCATCCCCACTATAACCATAAAAAATAGTGCACCCCCCGAAACCGCATTCTGCTCCATAAGGCCCCTGTTGCATCTCTTATCCCCAAGGTTGTCAATGTCTGGGGCCTCAAACCTTAACCCCAAAACTTGAAGTCATCCACGAGATTCTAAACCCTAAACCCTAAAAAACCCTAAACCCTAAACCCTAAACCCTAACAGCACCGACACACCAAGGATGGCAGTACTGCAAAATCAGGAAACCTGGTGAGAAAGCCCACCGTTCAAGGCCATACTCATGATAATGGAAAAGGGATCCGAATCAAGCTTTAGGGTTTAGGGTTTAAGGGTTTAGGGTGTTGGGCTTAGGGTCTGCATTATCTGAAATCCTCGATACAGCCCTAAAACCTCAATTTATGAACCTACATTCTCCTAAGCTCTTCAACCATCCTGCCTCTTAGTTGTGGCCTGCAAACCTAATTCAGATGTTTGGCCATCTGCTGTTGAGACATCCAGGCTCTGTACAGCAAGGATTCCGGAACTCAGAAAGTAGCGTTTCAGGTTTTAGGGTTTAGGGTTTATAAGTATAAGGTTAGAAGTTCAGTAACCCGATCAGGGTACTTCTGACCCTATGTATGACTGACTGCGTCCCGTGATCCTCTAAGCAGGGTTTGGGGCTTATGGTCCAGGATCCAGAGTTTAAGGTCTGAAATTCGGGGAGAAGAGGTCGGCTCTTTCGAAGAGTTAGGCTGTGCTGTAGGCCTTGATTCAGAACATAGCAAACTCCTCGCAGAAACCCTCAACAGCTGCATCCGCGAGCAAAAAGACCCACCACCAAACAGGGACCGCTAACTCTAAGAAGCCCCGGAGTGAATCTAAGCCCTATGTCTTAAACCCCAAACTCTAAAACTCTATGTCCTAACCCTAAACCCCATGTCTAACCCCAAGCCCTCTGCCCTAAACCCTGAACCCTATGTCTAAAACCCCATTTGGGGAAAGTTGGGCCTCCACTTGTGGAGAAGTTCAGGGTTTGGGGGTCTAGGGTTTAGG
>CAJNDV010033207.1:49877-72692 GCA_905221635.1 Symbiodinium sp. CCMP2456
GTCTTTCCCTAAACCCTAAACCCTAAACCCTAAACGGTGCTTGTCCTTGTGCAGAATTGGGGCTCCTAAACCCTAAATCCTAAACCCTAAACCCTAAACCCTAAACCCCTAAACCCTAAACCCTAAACCCCGGCTTAGGATTTAGGGTTCGAGGCTTCAGGGCAGTACTCGAGGGTTTAGGGTTAAGGGTTTAAGGCTCCGAGCTGTGAGCTGGTTTAGGGTTTAGGGTTTAGGGTTTAGGAAGGGCCCCATACAGTCTTTTCTACAGTCCTGGCCTTTTCTTTTTGGGGTTGAGGGTTTAGGATTTGAGGGTTTTGGTGTTTAGGGTTTAGGGTTTCTGGGGTTTGGGGTTTTGGGTTGTTTGGAGGCTTAGGTGGTTCGGGTGTAGGTCCTGTTTGGGAGCCTCAACTATCAGGAATATGGTTGAACGATCATGCCCACATGGGCGAGAACTTAAAGCCACCTTGGTAATACAGGGGCCTTAATAATTGGAGTAGGGTTTTGGGGTACTGTAATACGGAACCCCCAAAATAGTATTAGTAATTATTGAGGGTAATTATTGAGGCGCCTAAATTGTGCCACAGACCTAAGGCTACACGGATATGGTCTTTACAACTTCGGTGCTATGAGCTTTCAATTCAGAGAGCTCCAGGTGTACCGTCGAGCTAAGTGTGCGGTTCAGGACATACCGCAACCCTGCACACAAAACCTACAAAACCTGAATCCCTAAACCCTAAACCCTGAACCCTACTGAATCCCACCCCAAAACTGCTGGCAAAACGATTGCACGCGCCCTCAGCAGGTGAAGACGTCGGAGAGGCAGTCGCGGGGGGCTTCATGACATCAGGCATTGAGAGGTTTGGTTGCTTGGGTGTCCCTTGGTAGTAATATAGGGGCCTACATAATGACCTACATGCTTTGGGGGGGGGAGGGTTCCTTGCTATGAATATAGTATAATGGGCCCCAAAACCCTGTTCTAATAATTAAGGCCCCTACATTATACAACCCTAGCGAACGGCTGGGTGTGGTTTTGGGGCAGTCAAGGTTAAGTCCGGGTATCGGGATTTATGAGTTTAAGTTCGAGCCATTTTGTGCCTTGACTCAACTTAGGTGAGCGGGTTCAGTAGAAAGGCTGCGGATTTTCAGGGCCGTACAGGGTCCTGGATAATCAGTGAATACTTTTCTCTGGCTTTGCGGGTTTTGACAAGTAAGTGTTTAAGAGCCCTCCCAAAACCGTATTCCATTTCTATAGGCCAGTATATTGTAGTGGATTCGGTCTGACGGATAGTGAATTATGAAGCCTTAGGCCTTGAGCAGCTATGAAGCACGACAACAGCCCTGTCTGTGTTCAGTTCCACTTGCTGTAACTTCGGGGTGTGGTCTTGAAGCAGAAGCCCAATCAAGACAAGAAACGCCAGAACCCTACTCAAGCCGCAGCCCCTGATAGCCCATGAGACGCCTCTGCGAGCCACCGGAGTTCTCTTGAAACCATCATCCTGAAGCCAAATCCGAGCCCGAGACCCCACGCCCTAAACCCAAAGACCAGGCCATAAAGCCGATTTCCGGCACCCTAGGGTTTAGGGTTTAGGGTTTAGGGTAAACCCTAAACCCTAAACCCTAAACCCTAAACCCATGCCCAATGCCCAACCCAGAATCCTCGGCCCTGAACCCGTACTGCCAAACTCAAAGCCGGGCCCTAAACCCGGAACCCGAGAATGACCTCTGGAAGCCTCGAAAGGAACCCTAGTATAGAAGCTTAAATAGTTACCAATACTATTTTGAGGCTTCCTTATTATATATATATATATAGGATAATATACCCTAGAACCCTATTCTAATTATAAAGGCCCCTACATTAAACGGAATCCGTTTCCATGTCAGCCTTTAAAGGCAGTTGCGCGACACTTCGAAGACCGCCGGGCGCAGAATCGCCAGGCCTTCTCTGGCTTTTTGGTGAGGTTTAATGTCAGACGCATGAAGAATCAACATAAACTTGTCTATGGCTTCCAGGGTTTGATAAAGGTTTTTTGATACGGGCTAATAACCCTAAACCCTAAACCCTAAACCCAAACCCTAAGCCCTAACCTGAATACGGGGTACATGCTGCTACACTTCTATGAAGGAAGGGTATTCGTCTGAGGGCAAAGCGACAAGAAAAGGGATCAGAACGGGTTTAGGGTTTAGGGTTCAGGTTTGGAGGTCTATCATATATCATAGTATCGCTAAAAATATGGATGAGATGGGCAATGGCAAATCAGTGCTGGTGATTCAAGCCTGTATACTAATTCCTGCGATATCCGGTTCTGCAGATGTTGTAGGGGCTTCAATAATTACCTATAGTTTTTTTTGGGGGGGGCCCCAAAACCCAATTCTAGTTATTAAGGCCCCTACATTACGGCTTTTCAAGGCCCTGGAGGTGGAGAGGTAAACCCTATCTTGCGAAAGTGTGCTCGGATCCTCGTTGCGCGCTTCTGGGCATATGTGGTATTTTTACGGGATTCAACCAAGATCATGTTCTTCACATATAATATGATTGGAAGATGTATTTTTATAAGTGAAAAAGTGTGACATAATGCAATCATAGGGTAGTACAGCGTCCGGGAAAACTACTCAGCACCTACATGTCTCGAAACCCTAAACCCTAAACCCTAAACCCTAAACCCTAAACCCTAAACTCTAAACCCAAAGCGCTCATATACACCCGAAACCGCGAGACCCTAATCCTCAAACCCGAAGTTTCGTACACCCCTAAACTTACGCCATGAAACCCTGAACCTTTTAAAGAACTGGGTTGTCTGTTGGGATCTTTTTCTAATTCCCCTCACTATTCTGTAGAGAACCATAATAGTAAATAATTTTCAAAGGGCTTAAAGGACAACTTGAAGAAGCTGTAGAGCCTTTAGGGTTTAGGGTTTAGGGTTTAGGGTTTAGGAAAGAAGCTGTAGAGTCAACGTTGAGCTCTGAGAGGACTTCGAGCTTCAGATGAAGATCCTCCGGGAGGTGCCTTTGTGTGACTTGGGCGTTTCCGAAAATAAGGGGTACCTTATTTGGGGGGTCCTTACAACAAGGATCCTACTATTTAGGGTACTATATTAGGGTCCCCTATTTTCGGAAACCCCCACTTGGGCTTTTGGCTGATCTGCAGGATTTTTCTCTCCTGAACTGGGGTTTAGGGTTTAGGAAGTTTAGGGTTTAGGAAGTTTAGGGTTTAGGAAGTTTAGGGTTTAGGGCTTAGGAAGTTTGGGGTGTTGGGTTTAGGGCAGTTTCTGGCTTGAGGGGTTGAAGTTTCTGGCTTTACACTTGCTGGCCGTGGTTTGAAGCTGGGGGCTGCGGCATTGAAGGTACAACGGCGCGCGGAGATCTCGGGGCAAAGTGGCCTAAATATCCAGACCTTGCACGCTGAACCCTTGTAAAATACCCTAAACCCCTAAACCCCTAAACCCTGAAACCCTAAACCCTAAACCTTAAAACCCTCACCCGGAAACAAAGCAACTCAACACACCCAAAGGCCTTCAGATTTTAGAGGATCCTATCGAAGGGTCGTTTGGTTTCAAGGATCCTTTTCTACTTGTTTTTTAGCCTTGAGCATACTCTTCTATTTGGTTGTTTGAATTCCGCATCTCTTTGGCTGGAGACCTTGTCCTACTCTTTGGACGTAGGGCTCGACGGCTTCCGGGTTTGCATGGCTCCAACCGCATTCGGCAGCCCAGGGACTATGAGAGTGACATCGAAGCCACCGAAACTTGAAACCTAAACCCTAGACCCTACATCCTAAACCCTAAACCCTAAACCGCCCTAGACCCTAAACCCTGAATCCCCAACATACTCATCAAAGCAAAGCTGCAAGGCCGCCGGAATAGTAAAAGAGCTTTCATGGACGGCTAGTTACGGTTCATTTCCCTTGAGTTTATTCGAAAATCTCAGTGCTATCGGAATTGGGGTTTAGGGCTGGACTTCTGGTGTTTAGGTCCTTCTGCTGATGTCCTGATCTCCTTGTGCAGGCAGACGTGATTTGCACCACCACGATTGCCGCAGGTTGCTGCCCTTCGTGTTGGGAAACGGGAGGGTTGTTGCGTTTCAGATAAGAGAGGACAACCCTAAACCCTAAACCCTGAAGACACCACTTGGGAACCTGAGTCGCAGCTTATCTGTAGGGCCCCAAAAGCAGAGGGCCCCCCCAAGTTTCTGAACCCTCAACAACCAGGGCGGAAGGATAAAACCAAGGCAAGGATTCGAAAGGATTTGTGCCGATTGACTTCTCTCTTCTGTCTGGTGCTTAGTAGGGAATGGGGGAATGGGTTATAGGTACTACTATAGGGGACCTTAAGGGACTATCATAGGGATCCATTCCCCCATTCCCTACTAAGCACCAGACAGTCTTTCGGTGCAAGGCAAAGATCATTGGAGTAAACTGCGGCACATCAAAGTATATGAGAGAAGATTATAGTGGTGTCTGGTCGGAAGCTGACAGAGTTGGAGGTCGGCAAGATTGCTATACAACGCCATCCAACCCTTCATTGGGGGGGATCAATAAGGCTCAGGAGCGAGCTGGACAGGTTGCACCAGCTCGGGAAGCCAGTCACAAATGAATCTCCTTCGAGCTCAGGGTTTAGGTTTCCGGGTCCCACTCTGTTGCGTGATCGCGACTTAAACGGAAACCGTGAATCCTAAACGCTCAGACCCGACATCCCCCTGTTCCAGAGACTTAAATCATCAACAATCTTCAAGACCGGAGAGTGCCGAAGAGGCATGGACTTCTTGGCACGCCTCTCCTCCTTCGAGGGCATCCTCGTCGATGAAGTCGCGCAGGCTTCTGGCATGACGTGTGGGTCTCCGAACATTTTGAGGGCCTCCTACTTCTCGTTGAAATGGGTTCTGGGAATGAATACATACATACATACATACATACATACATACATGCATACATACATACATGCATACATACATACATACATACATCCGTACATCCATACATCCATACATACATACATGCATGCATGCATGCATGCATGCATGCATACATGCATACATGCATACATGCATACATATATGTATATGTGTATGTGTGTGTATATATATGTGTGTGTGTGTGTGACTCTGTGTGTGTGGATGGAAATCATAGCAAGGAGCCTCAAACAAGCAGGCTCTTTTGGCGACAGGCAAACCTAAGACGTACATGTTGCCTCAAACCCTCACCCTAAAGCCCTGAATAAACCCCCAAACCCTAAACCCTAAACCCCTAAACCTTAAACCATACACTCGCCCACAGGCCACGGAGCTGTCCACCTCGGTGCCTGTGATCCTCCGTGGGGCTCGGAGCTTGGCGGAGTGGCTTCGCAGGAGTTCAGAAAGGGCTTGAGGTCAGATATGGGGGTCTGGGGGGATTGAAAATACAATTGACTTAAAATCTCTATAGAACCGTGGTAAAATATACCCTCATTATGTCTTTTGTGTTGGGGCCCCTGAATGTCCCAGTAAGACAGAGCGTCATTCAGGAGAACCCTGAGTTCAGTAACCCACAGTGGGGTTGGGGTCTTGCATGACATACGGGGGTTTCCGAAAATAGGGGACCCTCATATAGCACCCTAAATAGTAGGATTCCTATTATAAGGATCCCAAAATAAGGTACCCCTTGTTTTTGGAAACTCCCATACACGTTCACGCAATCCCAGTGACACTCGCGGCCCGGAGCCTGAGATTATCTGACACACGACACACCCCTTAGTTGCCACTCCTTCAAGTGAGCGCGGAAACTTCGAAGAATTCTGTCTGTTGAAGGAAAGTAAGATAGCGGTTTTGGGGGGTATGTTCCATTATACGTTATAACTTTAATCAGGAACCCCACAATAGTATGGGTAAGGATTTAAGGCCCCTACAAAAACCTCTGGGTCTGGAGAAGAGCAGCCCAGACTCATGCAGTCCTACGGTAGTATAGGGTCCTTAATAGTTACCTATACTATTTTGTAGTTATCAACTTCCGCTACATGGCGTCCCCCATCTTTAAGCAACGTCATCAAGCGATGTCATGGGGTTTCGGGGCTCCAAAGTGGAGCAATCGGAAGAAAAAATCACCGCAGTTTGGGTTTTGGGCTTCGGGCTTGGGGTTCAGGCTCTTTTCGGATTCCGCTGGCGCACGATCGGCTCACGTCCCTAGTAGTTCCCGTATAATTACTCTACACACATATCTATACCCCGAACATCCCAGAACACAATTCTAGTTTTTTTCAGCCCCCTACATGACACGCGAGTGATTTGAGATACGTTCGCGACGTTTTCTGCTAATGCCCCCCGCCATCGCCTTCTTTTCCCTAAACCCTGAAGCCTAGCCAAAGTCTTACCTCTTTGCCCCTAATCCGATGACGACGTTCCAGAACGACATCCAAGCGGCTGTCGAAGTCGATTGCGGCAGCGGATGGGTCGTTCTTTACCCAAAGCAGAGGCTTCAAATCGCAGGAAGCGCAGAATCACTCTGGATGCGACTCCGAGAGGATTACACCATCACGTCCCATGTCTATATCCATGCCGAAGCAGGGCTCTTCAGCAGCGAGATGTGCACATCAGAGCTGGGGCCCTTCAACATCCAAGCTGAACGATGGCTGGAACGGGAGAAGATGTCAGTCGCTTTGGCTGAAGCGCAGGCACTCCTCAGAAAGGTGCGCGACAAGAGTCTGACAACCCATGACCTTGAAAAATCCCAGAAGGTTTGCCAGAGGCGTTTATTGATTTTCTTACTGCTCTACATGGTGTTGACACTTGCTCTTTCAGGGCTCACGATGCATTTTGCGCCAGAGCTGACCCTGAAAGGATGGGTTGCCTTCTGTTCCGTGACAGCAGTGTTTACGTGGACTATGAGGCATATCAATAAGCCTCTCGTGCACCTCGAGAAGAGGTATGGTACGGGCGCAAGTCTTGTACTCATGTGGTCTTCATTCTTGTTTTTTCTTCTTGGGCCATATGTGCTCCTTATAGGCCGCATTTGCCAAGACATACAACACGACTTTTGGGAGTGTATGATGGCGGTTGCCGACATCACGGACTTCATCCCGCTTTGCATTCTCCCCGTCGGTCTGACCATCCACTGGTTCGTAAGGAAGTTCCACGGAAAGCTGGCGGTTCAATTGTACCCCGATTTGCTGGAACGACATGTTGCTCAACGTGCACTCGAAAACTGCATCGTCTTTCACGGCCGAGTGCTTGAAGGCATGGGCAGGGGATGTGTGTGTTCATGGCCGGGGAAGTATGCACCGGCATGGGATGCAATGGTTCGCAGCAGCAAGAAAGGGAACACAAGCGCCGCTGTGGTCTTTTTGCCAGAGGGTAGCCAGCTTTTTGGCCTCCACGACTCAATCCCCGACGATGATGACCTGAAGGACTTGACAGGTAGCTGGGTGATCGTGGAGCAAAGTCTGAAAGTTTATTGGAATACAAAACTATGATACAACCTCATTGTTGCTGGTTGACTTTTCATTCCCTGTATGCACATGAAACCCCCGACTTTGTGGTAGCCGACATCTTCATAAATCTCTCAGGCGCTTGCTGGTGCGTCCCGCTGTACGGAGAGAGAAAGCCCTGGGGGTGCAAGTGGTGGACAAAGTGGATCGCCAATGTCGAGGAGGCCGTGAGGCAAGGCGCCAAACTCGAAGTTTACTTCTTTGCAAACTCCAAGGGAAAAGGCGCCTACGTACCGGTTTTTGGGATGATTTTTTGTCTCCCCTGATTCTTGAATATAGAGCTCCAACTAAGTATGATTTCGGGTACTTTTGAAATCGACACACCTAGGCAAAGCCCAGAGTTTCGGCACGTGCGGATCGGAGCACCTCCGGCGGGAGGCGCTGTGGCGCCGAAGGGACACTTAGTACAGCAAGTAAGTTTCGATCTTCTAAGGACTTTAGGAGGGGCCCCAACATCCTACAAGGGTCCCCTATTAAGGGTCCCTCCTAAAGCCCTTAAAGATCTGTTTTTCCACCTGCCTTTTGGGCTCTTTTGCTTCATTGGATCCGTCTTTAATTCGACGGAGTCAGTCTCATGCCTGTCGCTGGGACCCCGTCATGACCTGGCGTACCTCAACGTGTTTGGGGTACTATAGCCCATGCAGTCCCAAAGCTTAGAATACTTACCATAGTATTCCTGCGGGCTCCTTCACATAAGCATATGATAACTTTACCCCAAAAGGCATTGTTCGAATCGTTTCACCTTATTGCACCCTAAACCCTAAACCCCTAAACCCTAAACCCTAAACCCGACAAGCACGGACACGGAGGAGTTTCAGAGCTCGGCGCTCTTCCAAGATGCCTTGCGCTCAGGCCTGGAGGAGCTCTCCAAGGGGAAACGAGAAGACAGCTCCTCACAGCACCAAGGCCGCTGTGTAAACTGACCTTTTTGGGTCTTGGGGGTTTAGGGTTTAGGGTTTAGGGCTTATTGGGTTTAGGGTTTAGGGTTTAGGGTTTAGGGTTTGGTATAGTCTGTGTAGTTTAGTCTTGAGAAGAGGGAACGGAAGTTGTACTTTGATCTCTTCCGTAATTCCTAAACTGCCCTACACCCTACACCCCTAAACCCTAAGCTCTAAAACTTAAAGGGCCTCGGAGAACAGCCAAGGTACAGCCGGGAGAAGGACCGTCTTTTCCTCGACTGGCTCCCCCCGGATGACAGGCAGTTTCTTCGAGACTCACAGGGTTTGGGCGAATCACAGAAGGCAGAGGTAGCATGGCTTGAGAGGAAGGGGTACCCATATGAAGAGGTTGATGTTAAGAAGTGGCTATATATGTAGAGGTCTCGTTTGAGAGAGCCGTTGCCAAAGGCACTTGGCTGCAGCGGTTGCTTCGCCCCTGCGGTTCTGTTTGTTCTAGCTTGGGTTGGTGCGATGCTTTGCTTCAACGGCGGGGAGCGGGGCTTGATTCAAACGTTTCGTGGGGAGGATTCCAAAGGAACCTCAGCGTCCCAGAAATCATCGTACAGGAATAGGTGCTGCAGGCATTGATGCTCCTATCTTGCCTTGAAAAATAGTTGGAAGTTCTTGGTGGTGCTTCTTGTTAGAGGCATGACCAGATTCGCTGCAGAGCTTGGAGCTTAGTATCAAAGCTTACGACGTTCCGAGTTATCTGTAGCAATAGCCGCTTGAATCGGAATGAGGGGTGATTAGCAAGTGCCATAATCTTAGGCACAAGCAGGAGACATTCAAGCATCCTCACACTAGAAAGCTCAGAACACATCATCGCCCTACACCATGAGCCGTAAATCGTCATCGTTGTAACCCTTGGAATCAGCAGCGATTTCCGAGGCGAATCGCTTAGTGCTCGTTGGAGACCACTGTCAGCTGCCGCTGCGGCCTTGGTGGATTAATTTCAGGCTCTAGCTTTAGGAACCATTCCCCCCAAGGTCTCAAGACCCGAATATCATGGCTTTTGGGCTGAAGCATCAGATTAGACGAGGCTGTGGGGGGTCGATCTCGACCTTCAGAGTTCGGCTGTACTCAGGGCCACAGCTCCTCAAGGCGTTATGGCCGTTCAAGCTGTAGGGGGCTAGTTGGATGTCGTGGTGAAATTAGAATAATTAGAATGCTGACATGGTATTCAGGATGTTTGTTTGCACCGAGAAGACGGTATAGGGCGGGTTTCAGAGCCTTCTGTTGCAGCAGTGTTTCTCATGGGTGTGCTCGCACCGAAGTAGAAGGGGGCTTGC
Organism: Symbiodinium sp. CCMP2456; assembly: GCA_905221635.1. Lineage (NCBI taxonomy): Eukaryota > Dinophyceae > Suessiales > Symbiodiniaceae > Symbiodinium > Symbiodinium sp. CCMP2456. The sequence goes on from CAJNDV010033207.1 coordinate 59,556, forward strand.
CCCTGAAGCGCCCCCAAACCAACACCCAGACCCTGAACTCTGAAGATATGAAGGTAGTTTTCTAAATTAGGGTCCCTTTTGGGGTCCTTATAAAGACCCTAAAAAGGGACTCTACTTTAGAGAACTACGCATGAAGCCTTTCTGGAGAATCCTTCAAGAAACCCCTAGCCTACAGGAAGCCTTCATGGCCCGCAGTGGGCCGTGGAGGTGAATGAGAGGTTGCCGCAAGATCGGCGGCAGAGTGGTTCCTCTCTTTGCAGCTGAGTACGTAGGTAGCCTGGGACTTTGCTTGTGCCTTTTGACCCCAAAAAAACAACTACATTTTTTTTTGAAATTATATAGAGAAGCCATAAGGAGCCCAAAAAAAGTAGGCTTTGAGAAGCCATAAGGAGCCCTCAAAAGGTAGGCATTATCGGCCACAGGTAAACCTAAAGTCCAAGCCCTGGTGGGCCCTCAATTCAACATGAAACCCTAAACCTTGAACCCAAACCCTGAGCCCTACGATAGGGTCCTAAATGATTACCCATACCATTTTGGGGGTTCCTTGTCATACTTCTAGAATAATGGGCCCGAAAACCCTATTCTAGTTATTAAGGCCTCTATATTAAACAAAATGCCCTAAACCCTAAACCCTAAACCCTAAACCCTAACCCTAAACCCTAAACCCTATTCTAGGTATTAAGGCCCCCTATATTAAACAAAATGTCTCCGCACCTGAGGCCGGCGGTGATCTCCCCCGAGGCAGAGGTGAGAGGGCTTTCGGTGTCCGTCCCTGGGCCGCAAAAGAAGGATCCGAAAATGCTCGCTTTAAGAAGAGGGTTTTTAAAAACCCTGTAAAAAGAAAAAGAAGGATCCTAAAATGCTCCCTTTAAGGGCTCCTTTATTTAAGGATCCTAAAATGCTCCCTTTTAGGGCTCCTTCATTTAAGGATCCTAAAATGCTCCCTTTAAGGGCTCCTAAAATTAAGGATCCTAAAATGTTCCCTTTCAGGGCTCCTTTATTTAAGGATTCTAAAATGCTCCCTTTTAGGGCTCCTTTATTTAAGGATCCTAAAACGCTTCCTTTAGGGGTTCCCTTCCGGGTTCCTTTATTTGAGGACTCAACCCTAAACCCTAAACTCCCTTAGAAGGATCCCAACATGTTCCTTGAAGGGTTTCTTCATTTAGGGACTCCTCCCGGGTTCCCTTAACGGATCCGCAGAGTATTTATGGAGTTTTTGGACCAAGGGTCGAGGGCTCGGATTCAAAGTTGCGTCCGGGGCTCGCTGTTCAGTGCAGGTCATAGGAGTCATGTTTTCGAGCTTTTGGGTGGTTTGGGGTTTAGGTTTAGGGTTTAGTTTAGGGTCTGCCATACTGGCTGCGAGTTTTCGGCTGCAGGTTTGAGGGTTTAGGCTCCGATGGAATACGCGGTCCGTTTTGCAAAGTCTGAGTCGGCGAAGGGGAGGGCAAAAGGAAGTTCACAGAATCTAAGGTAGAACCCATGGGCCCCTAGTATGGGCCCTTACCCCTGGGACCCTAATATACCTACTATATACCCTATATATATACCCTTAACTTGGCGTTCTTCTGGTTGGCTCTTTAGACTTTAACTTTTTGTGCCTGGATTTCTGCCTGTACTAGATTAAACCCTAAAGCATCCATCAGCAAACAACAGCAGCAGCAGCAGCAGCAGCGGCAGCAGCCCCGGACCATCGACATCGGCGAGGCGGGGGAGGGCCAATTTTTCGGGATAAGGGTTTGGGGGTGGGTTTGGGAATAAAGGTCTAGGTTTTAAAATTTAGATATGTATTATTTCGTACAGGGTTATTTTAGGGGTTTTGGGGGTTAGGCGTTTAGTGTTCAGGGGCTTGGGGCTTAAGGGTCTAGGGATGCAACTACATAGTCGGGTTTGAAGGTTTGGGGTTCAGGGTTTAGGATAGCCCAAGACTCTAAACGCTTAAAAACGCCGTAAACCCTAAACCCTAAGCCCTGAAACCCTAAACCCTGTAACCTTAAAGCCTGAAAGCCCTCCTCATATTTTATTCGCCCCCTGAACCCTAAACCCTAAATCATCCCTAAACCCTAAACCCTAAACGCATCGGCCGGGGCCTGAGAGGGTTGGGGTTGGGGTTGCGGGGGTGGCAGTTGGGACTCCGGGTCACCTGGAGGCCCAGCTGCCCTAAGTGGTTTAGAGTTCTTTCTTGCACGCATGCATGTTGCTTGCCGGACTTTGGGCCGGTGGGGTCTTCGGACTCCGCCTGGCTCGAAGGCTGGCGAGCTTGAATTGTATCACGCACTTGCCGGACTTGGGGCCGGTGGGGTCTTCGGACTCCGCCTGGCTCCGAGGCTGGCGAGTGGTTTGCCGGACTTGGGGCCGGTGGGGTCTTCGGACTCCGCCTGGCTCCGAGGCTGGCGAACCTCACACGCTTGCCGGACTTGCGGCCGGTGGGGTCTCCGGACTCCGCCTGGCTTCGAGGCTGGCGAGTGCGCTTGCCGGACTTGGGGCCGGTGGGGTCTTCGGACTCCGCCTGGCTCCGAGGCTGGCGAGTGGTTTGCCGGACTTGGGGCCGGTGGGGTCTTCGGACTCCGCCTGGCTCCGAGGCTGGCGAGCCTCGCACGCTTGCCGGACTTGCGGCCGGTGGGGTCTCCGGACTTCGCCTGGCTTCGAGGCTGGCGAGTGCGCTTGCCGGACTTGGGGCCGGTGGGGTCTTCGGACTCTGCCTGGCTCCGAGGCTGGCAAGTGGTTTGCCTGACTTGGGGCCGGTGGGGTCTTCGGACTCCGCCTGGCTCCGAGGCTGGCGAGCCTCATGCGCTTGCCGGACTTGGTGCCGGTGGGGTCTTTCGGACTCTGCCTGGCTCCGAGGCTGGCAAAGCTTGTCCTTGAGTTTGCATGCATCCCTGACACCGCATGAGGGTTGGGTTCATTCAGGCCAAACCCTAACCCCAAATATCTGAACCCCCAAAGCCCTAAACCCCTAAACCCTAAACCCTTCTTTACTGCTGCTACTACGACTGCTACTGCTCTTGCTGCTACTGCTACTAGGACTGCTACTGCTACTCTGCTACTCCTACTGCTACTAGGCCTGCTACTGCTATTGCTACTGCTGCTGCTGTTTCTGCTGCTCCTGCTGCTGCTGCTGCTGCTGCTGCTGCTGCTGCTGCTGCTGCTGCTGCTGCTGCTGCTGCTGCTACTGCTACTGCGACTGCGTACTGCTGCTGCTCCTGCTTACTGCTGCTGCTACTGCTACTGCTGCTGCTGCTGCTGATGCTGCTACTGCGAACTGCTGCTGCTACTCCCTGCTGCTACTAGGCCTGCTACTGCTACTGCTACTGCTGCTGTTGCTGCTGGTTCTGCTGCTCCTGATGCTGCTGCTGCTACTCCTGCTGCTACTGCTACTACGGCTGCTTGCTGCTGCTACTACTACTCCTACAACAACCACAACAACAACAACTACTACTACTACTACTACTACGACTAAGTATAGACTACGACTACTTCTGCTACTACTACAGCGCGCCAGGTCAAATCCTGGTTGTGGCAGCTGCGGCAGTGCAATGCAGGAGCCCTCTTGCCTCACTTTTTTTGCCTTGGCTGTCCCGACTTGATTGAGCCCGACCGCAACATCACAGACTCATCAGTCATGACATGTGTCATAGACAGAGGCTCATGAACATTGGCAATGTACCCGTCATTGGGCGCAGCACTTGTCCGAATTCAGCCCGACCGCGGCATACACAACTTTCAGCTCACGACGGCATCCTAGCATTGGTCATTGGGCCCATTGGTCCCCGCGTGCAGCCATGCCGCCGAAGGCGGATGATCAGGATGCTGAGGACCTCGACTCTTGAATGCATCTACTTTCTTTGGGTTCTGTTCTGCACCAGTTTTCTTGGGGTCAAAGATGGATTGTGGTGCAAGCGGCTTGAAATCAAGGATCCCACGCCGGTGCCAACGGAGCTCGCAGACCAGGATTCCGACAGCGAGGCCATTGGGGATCGCAATAACATGACTCAGGGGCCTTGATACAAAAAAATCCTCGCCCCAGGACTCCTTGATGCCTGGCCCATCAGTGGTCAGCCCTTGGATGCAGCCTCGCCCCGATGGGGAGGCGGCTGCTACGAGTCCTGCGTCGCCTGTGTCCTGACCGCATTTAATAAACCCCCTTTGCCGGCCCCTAAACCCTAAACCCTAAACCCAACCTGGAACTTCGTGCTCAGCTCAGGCCAGCAGCCCTTCATCCCTCGGCATCCCGGTTCCCGGGCATCCATCGAAGGCAGGTCACCCATGTGTTGCTGTCAGACATGCGTAGGGTGGGCAGCAGCAGATTGCTCTCTTTCTCTTTGACTCGGCCCGGCCCGAGGACGCTGCTGTGGAGAAGAAGAAGAAGAAGAAAAAGCACGGCAAGAAGGCCAGCAAGAAGGTCCGCCAAAGGTTGAAGCGCCGCCCTTTGGCTTTTCATTAGAGCCAACAAACTCCGTGCACTTGCTGTTCTGCCGCCACATTAACTGCTAAACCCAAGGCTTAAACCGCAAACCCCAACCCTATCATCCGAGGCCAAGAGGCAGAAGCAGCACAGAAGGCGGCTGGCGGCTGCTGGGCCCAATTCATCGATTGAACTCTAAAGGCTCGACCTAACTTTATTCACTCCTGAGTCCTATAACTTGCAATCCAAGGACATCCATCCTCATCGACAGCTGGAGCGACGGCAGAGAAGGCGGCTGGCGGCTGCTGGGCCCAATTCATCGATTGAATTCTAAAGGTTCGACCTAACTTTATTCACTCCTGAGTCCTAACTTGCAATCCAAGGACATCCATCCTCGTCGACAGCTGGAGTGACGGCAGAGAAGGCGGCTGGTGGCTGCTGGGCTCAATAAGTCATGGATTTAACTCTAAAGATTGGACCTAACTTAATTAACTCCTAACTCGTAACTTGCAATCCAAGGAGATCCATCCTCGTCGTCTGCAGCAAAGAAGGCAGCTGGAACCCCGAAAAAGGAGCCGGCTGGCTGCTGGGCTCAATAATAAGTCATGGATTTAACTCTAAATTAAAGATTCGACCTAACTTCATTAACTCCTAACTTGCAATCCAAGGACATCCATCGCCTGGGTCGAAGAGAGCTGCGCCGGAGGAGAAGGCTGCAGGCTGCTGGGCTGAATAGTTCATCGACTTAACTCTAAAGATTCGACACATGACTTAATTAGCTCCGAACGTGCAAACCAAGGCCGGCTGGTGCGCCCCAAGCTTCCACCTGTGCCGCCGAGACCTGTGGCACCGCAGCGAGGGCCTTCGCAGCGAGAGCTGGCTCTTGATCCTGAGGAGCGCTACTTCATGGCCCCTTGGCTTGCTAGAGGTGGAGGACTTTGGTGCGGGGTCCGATTCGGGCTCAAAGGGTTGAAAGGGTTTCTCACGGCATCCTCCCCAAAACCCCCCCCCCCAAAACGTGCCGGTTGACGGTTCAGAGATTCAGGGAACCCCTCAAAGGCCTTGAGTGCCTTGGGCTGCGAGAGTGCAAAGCGCTTCCAGACCCCGAGCTCGCTCAGGACACTTTGTATGCCTACGGCGCGCTCAAGGCCAGGATTTGCGCTTACCGCAACCGGCGGCCAGTGCCTCTGACAGCATTATTACAGGGCTTCGGTGTGCGGACTTGGAGTTTCCCCCTAAACCCTAAACCCTAAACCAATGTTTGCGACTCAAAACTAAGGACGTCAGCGTTGACTACCCAGAAGATCAGAATTACCAGCCGCCGAATAACCTCGCATCGGTGAACGTGCGTCAGCGGACGGCAGAATCTCGGCAACTAGCCAACTACTACTCCTGCTACTGCTACTACTACTACAACTACGACGACAACGACGACGACGACGACTACTACTACTGCTGCTGCTGCTGCTGCTGCTGCTGCTACTACTACTACTACAACTACATGGCACCACCGTGCAGCCAAGGAGCTGGAATTCTACTATCAAGGCTGCAGGTCGCAGGAGATGTGGTGGGCCGTCAATCACCCAGAGCCTTGTCTTCTGCTCAGGGGCGTAGAGTTTCCCTCAGTAGCTGAGAAGGTAACCTTTGACCCTCTCGGGTTTATTTCACCCTACCATAGTTGAGGTGGTTAACCTTTTTGGGGTTAGGGCACTCAGCCACTAAGTTCCTTCTTCTGAGGACGTGGTGCAGGAGGTTGCCTACCAGGAGCAGCTCTTCAACATGGGCATCCCGGCACCTCCGCCTGCGAAGGCGGGTCAGGTCGAGTGTTGGGTTTGGTTTCTGGCTTCAGTATTTCAGCCGCGGGGCTTTCCCAGCACTAATCTGTTCATGTGAATGCTGTCAAGGCTGCATCCATCCCTGCGGCAGCGCCGGCCGCTTCGGCGGCAGCTCCCAAGGCGGGTCAGGTCGAGCGTTTCCCAGCAATTTGTTGATGTGAATCGTTTCAGGGGCCCGCTGGCGCGCCGCCACCGCCGCCGGCCGCGGCCAAGGTGCCTCGGCGGGTCAGCTTGGGTGGCGGGGCAATTTCCCAGCATCTGTCGATCCAAGGCAGCTCCTGCGCCGGCTGTGGTGCCTCGGCGGATCAGGTTTAGGGTTTAGGGTTTAGGGTTTAGGGTTTCAGGCTGTGTTGGGGGCTTTTCAAGTTCACCCCCAAGGCAGCATCCATCGCGATCAGGCCTGCCACGGCTACGGTGCCTCGGCGGATCAGGTTTAGGGTTTAGGGTTTAGGGTTTAGGGTTTCAGGCTGTGTGGGGGGAACTTGCCGCCAAGGCCAAACCCATCACGATGCCGGTTCCGTTTCAGGCGGGTCAGGTTGGCTGGACATCTTGTCAACATAACTAAATCTTTTGACTTGTCAAGGCGATGGCACCCATCCTCCCGAAGATCCCTCAGACGCCGCCTGGGCCGGGCAGATATGTGCCTGAGGCTGCGGGGTGTGTTTATTGATTTAAATCAGCAGATCGCACAAAACTAATTGACGGGGCGGATTGACAGGTGAGTCGTCCTGAGCCGTTCCGGCCGCCGGCTGTGGGTGCCCTGGCAGCCATTCCAGATTCCAGATTGATTGAAAATTTGCTTTGACGGGTTGCTTCTGTCAGGCACTTCAAAGGATGGCTCCACGGCCAAGCCTCCCGGCAAGCTCGCATCCATCAAGGCTGCGAGTGCCCTGGCAAGCATTCCAGATTCCAGGTTGATTGAAACTGATTGAAAGTGTTTTGCAGGGGCTGCCTCTGTCAACCCAGGTTCGGAGCTGGCTGGCAAGGCCGCATCCAGCAAGGCTGCGGGTGCCCTGGCAGCCATTCCAGATTCAAGGTTGATTGAAACTGATAGTGTTTTGCAGGGCTGCTCTGTCAACCCAGGTTCGGAGGTGGAAAGCGCTGCCGGCAAGGCCGCATCCATCAAGGCTCCGAGTGCCTTGGCAGCCATTCCGGTTTCCAGGTTGATTGAAACTGATTGAGAGTGTTTTGCAGGGCTGCTCTGTCAACCCAGGTTCGGAGCTGGAAAGCGCTGCCGGCAAGCCCGCATCCATCAAAACTCCGAGTGCCTTGGCAGCCATTCCGGATTCCAGGTTGATGAAAACTGATTGAGAGTGTTTTGCAGGGCTGCTTCTGTCAACCCAGGTTCTGTGCCGAAAAGCTTTGGCAAGGCCGCATCCATCAAGGCTGCGAGTGCCTTGGCAGCCATTCCAGATGTTTTTTCTTTATTGAAGGTGTATTGCAGGGCCGCTTCTGCCAACCCAGGCAGCGCGGCCAAGCCGAAGCCGCCGGAGCGGCCTTCCAAAGCGAAGGGTGCCCTGGCATTAGAGACCAGCTTGTCACTTTTACGGTCGCATTACCGATGCTGTGGGTAACTTCAGGTTCCGGTGCCGGCGGCTCCGCTGACGGACGCAGATCTTGCGGCGGGGGGGAAAAAAAGTTCGACTCGTCCTCCTGAGAGAATGGACTCCATCAGCACACTCTGACACGCAGACTCACTTCGCACAGGAGGCCGTCGCTATCGGGCGCTGGGGCCGTCGGCATGCTCAGCTTTGTGGCTTTCGGACTTTCTGATTGGAGGTTTCCAGCTGGGGTTTCTCGTTGTGAGTTTCGGCCCTGAGAGCATAGACTCCAGCAGCATACCCCGAACCCTGCAGACTCACTTCGGACAGGAGGCCTTCGCCAACGGGTGCTGGATCCGTCGGATGCTCAGCTTTGGGTTTTTTTTCCAGGCATCGGGTGCTTTCCAGCTGGTCTTTCTCGTTGCTACAGGCATCCGGGGTCTTCAAACCTGAGTTTCGGCAGCTAGGGAGTGCCATAGAGGGCCTTAGAGTTCAAAGTGCATTATCAATGTGCATTATCAGACACTGCAGCCTGCCACTACCCAGAGTGCAGGTCTTTGGGAGTTGTGGGGAGCGTGTGTGCTGGTAGGACTCGGTAGGAACTGGTAGCGTCGTCCGGTAAGCTAGCGAGTCCTGTGTCTCTGCCTGCAGCCGCACAAGCTTCTGCCCGATTGTGATTAGGATGAAGGTCCTGCCCCCGGTGCCAAGGATGAAGGCCCCTCCTGCCCCTCCGCAGGGCCGTTGGAGCACGAAGCATGTCAAGAACTACATGCAGCGCCATGGACGCGATGCAAAGTTTATCGTTCAGAAGATCAAGGACCTAGAGCATGCGAAGTGTCCCTGCGCGGGGCTGCTGCAAGAAGCCATGCTGGGATTCCTGAGGAAGCAGGCCAGTGCTGGCACACCAGAGGCCATGAAAGCCTTGAAGTTGCTGAACATCCATCATCATGGGCACATCCATCATCATCGGCAGGTGAAGAAGGAGGTTGAACAACAAGCAATCGACGCTGTTATCGACGCAGCTGAAGGGATTGCACAGGAACTCCTTGCGCAAGTGCAGAAGCGCCGCAGTGCTGTGTGATATCCACAGCCAATTTAATTAGTCTTTCAAGACTCTCGCGCCTCGGGGCCGATTGACTGCCGAGAAAAACGTGCCGGTTTCAAGCCATGGTGTATGGCAGCAGTACTAGGGGCCTTCATCCTTGGCACCGGGGGCAGGACCTTCATCCCAAACACTACCGAGCAGAAGCATGTGCGGCTGCAGCAGAGTCCAAGCCAAGTTTAATCTCGCGTAATGTTTTAAAACCCAGCTAGACAAGGGAACAGAAGCCTCGATCTCACACAGCTCCTGGACTACTGTAGTGTCCGTAGTGTAACTTTAATAGTAGCCGTATCAGCAGGGCGGAACTCCTGAAGGATCCTTGTTTTGCATCTATTGCGGGTGTGTGGCAGCATAGTTTGGGGTGCATGCAAAAGCTGATTCGACCCTGGCTCCTGCACCTAGGCGCGGCACGTGCAGAACCCGAAAATACTGTTCGCTGTGATTCCCAGCCCAAGCCTCAGCGAAATTCGGGGAATTGCTCTTTTAGGAGGGGTTCAGAAGTCATCCAAGATTTCAGAGGGATCTACAAGGTTTTGAACTTGTGCAACGGGGGGCATAAATAATCACCAATACTACGGTTGATGATATAAGTCCTGCATTACAATAACGCCCCTAAACTATGGGAATTTTGGTATATTCCTTTTTCTGGGTCATGCAGGATTTGTATCATCAACAGTATTTTTTTTGAGGGGGGGTTCATTATTATACTTATAGTATAACATACCCCAAAACTCTAGTCTAATTATTAAGGCCCCTACATGATAGGTTGTTCATCGAGGATGCCAGACGGGGTGCCTACTACAACAAAGCTGCCAGTTCTGAATGACGACCCTAAACCCTAAACCCTAAACCCTATGACTACGACGTTTTGGAGTGTCTCGCTTCGTAGAGGGAGAGGTTCTGGGACTAAGGGCAGAGCTCAGCTCTACAAGTCGCTACGTAATGTAGGGGCCCTTATTATAATTATAGTATAACACCCCAAAACCCGATTCGATCGGTCAAACTACCTATCTATTTATCTACCTATCTATCTATCTATCTATTTATCTGTCTATCTATCTATCTATCTATCTATCTATCTGTCTATTTATATATGCGTCGTACGTATAACATGTATGGGATGAAAGGTTAGGACGGCGAAGACCTATGGGGCTTGGGGCTCTACAAGCCAAGTGCGTCTTGCGAGATTTAATTCTTGGCCTGTGCTTCGTTGCTCACACGCTTGTGACTGCCGACTGCAGCGGAATTGTGCTCCAGGACTTGGGCCTAGTCTCGCGGAAGAGAGCGTCCTCGCTACACATTCCTCCGTAGATTCAGATCCCCGGAATAGAAGATTCAGATCCCCGGAATAGAATAGCGACTACACCGTCCCTATATAACCCCTGGCCACAGTAGGTACTTTGCTAAACCCTGAACCCTGAACCCTAAACCTCATACTAGGTAATATAGGATCCTTAATATCTGGATTTTTAGCTGGACTTGTGCATCCTGATTGCTAGCCCGGAATAGAATAGCATCCATCACAGCATCCATCAGCTGCCGCCATGTCGAAGCCGAATCCGCGATTCCCGCCAGGTTTCTTTGGCAGGCCGGTCTTCCTCCCCAGAGACGCACCCATCCCGAAGCTTCCGGAGCTTCCGGGCACGCCTAGCAGCAGCGACGATGGTGACAGCGATGCAGGCAGCGGCCGTGATGACAACGACGTTGATGGCACGTCTGAGAAGAAGAGGAAGAGCTGGACAGACCTTGGAAGATGGTTCCGCAACAACAAGCGGTCAAGAAGGAGCTCTTCAAGGCCTGCATCATCCATCACCAAGCCTGCATCATCCATCACCAAGCAGTCAACCGGGCGTGCAGCAGCATCCATCACCAAGTCAACCGGGCCTGCAGCATCATCAAGCTCTGAGTGGTGGCCGCCGCCACCCCCGGCCCCAGTATCCGTGCAGGACGAGAATGACGAGCATGTGGAAGTTCGAGAAGACGAGAATCCGGAGTCCCGCACCTGCTTTGAGTCCGAGTCTGCGTCTGCGAGCTCTGGGCGGCCCCCGCGAGTGCACCCATCTTTGTGACATGTGACACGGTGCACTGGATGGAGCAGCAAAAAAAGTCAGTGGAGTGCATGAAGTCTCAGCAGCCATAGCACTCCACCCTTCAACCCCAAACCCTGCAAAAAAAATGATCGAACCCAGGCCTGCTTCTCGAAGCCGGGCAACGTACGGCAGGCCATGGTCTCAAGGAGCGATGGAAAGCATGCTGAGTGAAGCTTCCCACTTGCAGTCAGTTCTTGATGCACACACACACACACCCTGCAGGGTAGGCTCACTGAAGCACCCAGACCAGAAGAATGCCCCCGAAATGGTGTAGATCCGTCATCGAAGCTCCCATTGCGACCAAACCGAAGGCAATAATCTGTGCCCCTCTCACTGTGAACAGGTCTTATCTTCCGGAACTTCCCCTCGGTGGCTGTGCCAGCGAACTTTTGAGCCCGGCACCGAGTCTAGAGTGTCTACACGGAACTTGCGACTAAGGAATTCAAGGTAAGCTTCAAGGGGCTGAATGTGGGATTCATTTGGGGTCGTATGGCCTTGATTTCGACGAAATCTTATTGCTCATAAGGCCTCACTGTCCGTCAATGTGTAACAGCTCCAGGAGTGGAGCTTGTTGCTGTTCTCATTGAATCCTTCCCCAAATACACTGTTAAGTTTTGCAGTCGTAGTTATTGACTTAGAAACTAATTATGTGCATGTGGATTCGTGGCTCGTTTTCGGGCGGGGGGTTCGGCTTGCGTTTTTTGCACAGAGGGTCCCATGGCGCATTTCATGAACTTGCAACTGCATCGATCGTGCTTGAGCAGTGCCGCCATGTTCTGCAGCAGGGCTCGAGGGAGGTATTTTGACCATTGCATTTCCCACTTTAAACAAATCTTATCGATATCAGAGGTTCTCGAGACTTTCATTCAGAAGTGGTCTGAAGCCTTAGCTCTGCACTCTTAGTGGAGGGTTATCTAATGCATAATGCATTTCCTACTTTAAACAAAGTGGGTAGATGTCAGAGATTCTCGAGGCTTTCATTCAGAGGTGGTCTGAAGCCTTCGCTCTGCACTCTTAGTGGAGGGTTCACAAAGGCATCGAAGGTGTAATTAATGACTAATGATATGTCCGACTTTAACACATTCGGTCGATATCATCACTGCCTTTTGCATCAGCAAACTGACGTAAAGGGTTCAAGTGAGTGCATCGCCATGAACCCTGCTTCGGGAGAAATACGTGTGAAGGCCCGGCCGCCCGAGCTGTACGATGCTGATGCTGGGGTCGTGCCGAAGGCTGCACCCATCCCTGAGCCTGCTGCGCAAGCTGAAGCTGGGGTCGTGCCGAAGGCTGCACCCATCATCCCTGAGCCTGCTGCGCAAGCTGAAGCTGGGGTCGTGCCGGAGCCTTCGGCGAAGGCTGGATCCATCGCTGCGAGAGTGCTAGCTGAAACTGGGGTGGTGCCGGAGGCGAAGGCTGCATCCATCCCTGCCGCTTCAGCTGGGGTCGTGCCGAAGGCTGCACCCATCATCCCTGAGCCTGCTGCGCAAGCTGAAGCTGGGGTCGTGCCGGAGGCGAAGGCTGCATCCATCCCTGCTGCTGAAGCTGGAGTCAAGCCGGAGGCGAAGGCTGCATCCATCTCTGCTGAAGCTGGGGTCAAGCCGGAGGCGAAGGCTGCATCCATCTCTGCTGAAGCTGGGGTCAAGCCGGAGGCGAAGGCTACATCCATCCCTGCTGCTGAAGCTGGGGTCAAGCCGGAGGCGAAGGCTGCATCATCTACATCCATCCCTGCTGCTGAAGCTGGGGTCAAGCCGCCGGAGGCGAAGGCTGCATCATCTACATCCATCCCTGCTGCTGAAGCTGGGGTCAAGCCGCCGGAGGCGAAGGCTACATCCATCCCTGCTGCAGTGGCAGGGCCATCCGGCGTCATCCCGAAGGCGCCGGCAGCCGGGAAGGCAGCTGGCAAGGGAGAGAAGGGAGCTAGCATGACCGAGGAGCTGTACATCATCCATCGCATGCAAGAGGAGGCCCCGGACATCTGGTATTACCTCAGCAAGCTCCGTGCTCACCCGAACACTTACGCGGTCACTTGCCGAAATTAACAGTCTACTCCCTTAACTTAGGCACTCAACCCATACACCCTTAAACCCAGACTTTCTAGTACACCGTAGGTCCTGGGCTGCATGGCGGTACCGTGGTTTTAAAATTAGTACTACTACTACTACTACTA
>CAJNDV010033207.1:72779-90474 GCA_905221635.1 Symbiodinium sp. CCMP2456
TACTATTATTATTACTACTACTACTAGTACTACTATAGCTACTAGCTACTAGCTACTAACTACTAACTACTAACTACTACATACTACAACAACAACAACTACTACTACTACTACTATTACTACTACTACTACTGGCTACTACTACTACTAGTACTACTACTACTACTACTACTACTACTACTACTATAGCTACTAGCTACTGACTACTAACTACTAACTACTAACTACTATATACAACAACAACTACTACAACAACAACTACTACTACTACTACTACTACTACTATAGCTACTAGCTACTGACTACTAACTACTAACTACTAACTACTATATACAACAACAACTACTACTACTACTACTAACTCCTAACTGCTAACTACTAACTACTAACTACTAACTACTAACTACTAACTACTAACTACTAACTACTAACTACTAACAACTAACAACCAACAACAACAACAAGAAGAACAACAACAACAACAACACTGCCACTGCTAGTGCTACTGCTACCCCGAGGTTGTCTTCTCCTTGCTCAAGGCGTCAGACAAAGGGTGCGCTGCAGCACATGCTCTCGTCCCCAAGCTTGCCAGATGCTTGGCTATTCTGGTAATTCTTGCTTTAGAAATCAGACCTAAGACCCTATTTGCACCCTGAACCCTTCCAAACTTGAAAGTTCCCTCCGAAGGACAGCTACAGCTGCGGAGCGGCGAGGTATTGGTGAGAGCGACGAGATGGACAGATGTGGACGCCGTTGTCCACCGGCACGTCCGGAAGTACCACGAAAATTTGCAGGCGCTGGACGACGTCAAGTGGTGGACGTTCTTCGAGCCTTCTGACGACTAAAGCTTCACCAGGCTATCCATCCATCATCCATCCATCTTCCATCTCCAGCACTCAGAGAGTGTCTCGAATGGCTTCCGAGGCTGCCAGCAAAAAAATCTGCGACAGTTTAGGGTGTGCAGTCCAAACGGTCACGCCTTCTGCCGAAGCCCCAGCCCCAGACCCCAAAGACCCTAAAGAAGACACACGCAATCTCCAACCAACCTCGCCTGTGACTTTATGTGACCCTTCCGGGCTTTTCAGGGCTTCTTGGCAAGAGGAATTCGGGCCTGCGGGACCCTAAACTATAATAATGTCTTGGATTTACTGGTGTCAGTACCCTTCATGACATGTCCTGTTCGGCATTGATGCGACTGCCCAGGCCCTGCCACAGCGGGCGGATGCAAGCAGCGGCTCGGCACTCGTGACGGGAGTTTTGGGTTCAGGGTTCAGGGGAGTTTTGGGCTAAAGGCTCAAATTTCCATTGGGGGTTTAGAAGAGTTGTGTCTTCCTCAAGTTTCTATTCTGCTTAAAAAATATGTTGTCCGAGAAAGTGCTCCTAGACTGCATCGTGGTGTATGTCCTGTCCGTTAGGCCAATGCGTATATCCTAGGTTGCACAGCACAGCCTGAATCTGAGCAGGTTTTTGTTTACGCTGAGCTTTGCCACAGAGACAAGCCGGCTCGAACCCGTGCATGTAAACGCAGGTTTCACCAGAATTACGAGAGCAAGCTTTGCACAGCGTAGTCTTCAAGAAACAGAGGTGACACACCAAAGCTGCTCACACAGATTTGTGTGATATGCCCACAATAGCCAGCGTCCCTGCAAGATGCCAGAAAGCCCCCTTCTCCCCCCAAAACCCAGAGCAAGTCTTGAGCAGACGAACAACCACGAGAGGCCACGGCAGCACAAGACCCGCACACACACGCACATAACGCAAACACTGCAAACACCTGAATTGAACTGAATTTATCCCCCGCAAGTGCACGGAGCAAAATCTGAGCAAAGGAACTCTTGCACAAGGGAATGGCAGCACAAAAACCGCACATAGGTTTTGACAAACGAATCAACACCGACGGGCACAGTTTCCCAAGCAATCCTAGGCCAAGAACCCCCAATCGGGCATGTGCAAAACCACTCGGTGCAACAGCGAACAACCACGAGAGGCCACGGCAGCACAAGACCCGCGCACACACGCACATAACGCAAACACTGCAAACACCTGAATTGAACTGAATTTATCCAACGCAAGTGCACGGAGCAAAATCTGAGCAAAGGAACTCTTGCACAAGGCAGTGGCAGCACAAAAACCGCACATAGGTTTTGACAAACGAACCAACACTGACGGGCACAGTTTCCCAAGCAATCCCCACCCCAATCGGGCATGTGCAAAACCACTCGGTGCAAGTCTTGAAAAGCAGAAGTAAGTCCCTCACAAGAACACAAACACCAAATTCTTGTTGTCAGACGTGCGACAAACCAAAAAAAACACAGGACAACTCGGAGCAAAATTGGAGCAGCAAAACTTTTTCACAAAGCAACAGCAGCACAGAAACCTGCTCACAAAGACAGGCTCTTGACGTGACATGAACCTCACGCTGAAACCACAGACAAAACGGAGCAAGGCTGGAGCAGCGGAAAGTTTTCCACAAAACAACACAAGCACAAAACCTGCTCACAAGGGCAGGCTCTTGCCTCTTTGATGAGAACACAAACCTCTAAAAATCCTAGACGTGCGAAAAAAACACAGAACAAGCCGGAGCAAGCTCGGAGCAACGGATCTCTTCCGGAAAGCAACAGAAGCACAAAAGCTGCTCACAGGACAAAGCTCTTGCTTCTGCCTGTCTCGGTGACGACGTGCAAAACCAAACGAAACAAACAAAGAACACACACACCGGAGCAAGCCCGGAGCAGGGGATTTCTTCCGGAAACCAACAGAAGCACAAAACCTGCTCACAGAAGCAGGCTCTCGTTTTAAGATTCTGCCTGCCTCGTTGACGACAACCTAAATAAAATTTTTTACAATATTATTTACAAGAATGGTAACCCGTGACCAACACCAAGAAACAAGGAACGCAACACACAGACACACACACACACACACACACGCACACACACACACACACACACACACACCGGAGCAAGCTCGGAGCGGATCTCGTCCGGACAGCAACAGAGGCACAAAACCTGCTCGTCTCTCTGACGACTACCCAAGCACCAAAAATCTCTCGACCCGGAGAAAAATCCAAAAACATACCGGAGCAAGCTCGGAGCAGCGGTTCTGTTCAGGAAAGCAACGGAAGCACAAAACCTGCTCAGAAAAGGCACATACAGCCCAATTTCATCGACCCTTGGACTTCAAACACAACCAAAGGACAACCCGGAGCAAGCCTGGAGCAGCGGAAGCCCTGCGCAAGGCAAGAACACCACAAAGCCCGCTCACAAAGGGCTGGCTCTCGACGCCAAAAAAAAAAGGCACACCTCAACGACCCTAGACCCCACTGGCGAAACAAAGAAAAGACAACCCGGAGCAAGCTCGGATCAGACGGAAGCACAGAAACCTGCTCACAAAGGCAGGCTCCCGACGTCCAATGAACCTGTTTCACTGACAACAACTGCAACCCCTCAAAAAAAAGTGCAGAGCAAGTGTGGAGCAGCCGAAAGTTTTCCAGAAAGCAACAGAAGCACAAAAACATGCTCACAAAGGGCAGGCTCTCGTTTCAAGATTCCACTCCAATGCTCTACAACGTTACAGTATTGCGACGGTACAAAAGTCAGTGAACACGCGAAAGTTCTTCAACCCTGACCCCAACACTCAAAAAGCTTTCAAGTCCCTAAACCCAAAACCCTAACACACCGAACTCTGAAGTCCGTGAACCCAAAACTCTTCTAAACTCTAAACCCTGAACTAAAGAACGAGACATCCCAAAAACAGCCCAAAGGAATTGTTCAGCAGCGGAAGTCTGCAATAAGAAAAACAAGCACAAGACCTGCTCGTCGAGACAGGCCCGGCAGTCGGCAAGCAACGCCTGCGCGTGCATCGAGCAGGCACGAGGTGTAATGTGAAGGGGTTACTTTGCATGCGTTCTGCAGCTCAGTCTTGTGCTGAAATCGCAATGTTTATTTCTGGTATGCATGCAAAGATAGGTATCAGCCCAGCCCTGGGCGTAATGTTGCAGACACTTCGTGCTTGATATTGCCCTGACTTGCATTGCTGTGTCGTGCGCAGAAGCCTCTCGAGCATCCATCTTGCACTAGTGTTGCACCCTCCCTTGCTTTCTTTTCCATCATGGAGGGCTTCGCTTTGCGTGAAGGAGTGGTCGACACTTTTAATTTCTATCCGACAGCAGAGATGTGCGTTGCGAACATAGTCAAGATTGCAGCACGCAAGCTGCTTGGAAACGAGTCGGTGCATTGATTACTTAGATTTTTTCTCCACAGTAGTGTTCTTGTTTGATACAGACAGATTCTCAAGGTTGGAGAAGTGGGTTTCTGACTCGGCGCAACCCATCAATGAGCAACGACCGCAGAAGCGCTGCAAGAGGAAGGCCAGCACCAGCATCGTCAAGAAGGGCTCCATCGATGCGGTTGCCGAGAACAGGCCTTTGATGATCTACGATCCCGAGGGTCCTGTCGTGAAGTACCTCACGCAGACGATTCCGATGGTCAAGGTCGAGATACCCAATGCGACGGAAGCCGCGGCGGGCAAGCGACTTGTGCTCAGCAATCGCAACGACTTCCAGATTCCCAAGTACGTCTTGGAGGGCAGGCTGCCTGTGGGCTGGAAGATCACGTTGGTGAACGCGAGGGTCAGGCTGTCTGTGCACTACGACGATCACCAGGATTCATCAGCTGCAGGCCCCTGTTTTGACATGCGGCCTGTGCATCCTAGTGGCCTTGATTAATCAAGTGCATAGGCTAAGCTTTGGTGTAGCAGTGGCTCCTTTGTCAGGGCCTTGGCGGTTCTACTACTTGATGGACCCATACCTCGTCAAAGCAGTGCAAAAGGCTCTGGGCCGCAACACTGTGCCCAAGAAGGACATCCATCCCGATTCGTTCCTGTATTTCACGGCCTTTAGCGCGCCCGTCCTGCTTGCTTGGCTGCTCAAGGAAGGGCAACAGTCGGAGCCACCCGACTTTGATTTCAATTCAGTAAAGATAATATGCTTCCACTGCTTGCCTTGGTTGAGCAGAATGTCCTACTTTTCATTTCAGGTTCCTTTGTTCGGAGGCCAGCTTCACCCATCTCCCCGAGAACATTGAGAATGTACAGGCATGCCCTTTGACGGCTTCCTGTCTGAGCTTGAGTGCTACTCTAAGGGTTATGTTTGGGACAGGGTTTAGTTTATGAAGTACGTTTTCACTGCTTCTTTGCCTTTTCAGACTCGAATACCTCCAGGAGTACTGGATTTGCGGATGTGATAGCATTCCGAAGACGAACAGGCAGATGAAAGTCAAGGTGATATTGGAGACGACCTTTCAGCAGAGCCTACAGGAGGCGAAGGTTGCTCACATTCAGTGCAAGATCCGTCGCAAGCAGCATCAGCTGAAGGTGTTGGAGGAGCGCTGCGAGAGCTTGCAAGCTGGCTATGCTGAGGGTCAGGGCATGAAGTTTCCGTCATGCAGTGTTGATCAGGGGGAGACCTCGGCATCATCGTCGGATGCCGAGTAGATGTGCAGCTGCCCATCCATCCTGATTTTTGATCATGATTGGGCCTTGTGGCACATCCATCATGCAAGGGTCCGAGCATCCATCCCAGTGAGGGCTCGGGAACCATTGTACAGGGGGCTGTTGGAGCGGAACATGTCGCATTTTGAATTTCCTTCGTCCTCCGTGAAGCACGCAGCCACGACCCGCCTGAGAAAATACAACATGTGTTGCACTTCTACCTGCCGGGTTTGCAGTGTTGCTGTCACGAGCGGGTTCGCGTGGGGATGTGTGTGAAACTGACTGATCAGGTGCCCTGTCGACAAACTAATTTTCTCGTTCACACCTTGTTGTGTCCGGTCCCCAAGATGTAGGGCATGTCCCCTCATGGCGAGTACACATTTTCCTATTGGTCAGATCGTAGGTGTCATGGCCCCTCGCCCCATTTGGGTTTTAGGCGGCATGCCCTGGCCGCAAGTGTAGTAATTCGTATAAAGGGCCCACCTTGTTTCAAAACCAGAAGCTCTTGCAATATCTGAAATTCATTTGCATCCGACGACAGGCGAAATGAGTCTGAGTGGGCCAGGGACTCAGGAGTCAGGGTTTTATGGTTTTAAGCTTTGAGAGAGCTGTTAGTCCAAACCGTGTTCGGCTGCAAAGCTGTGGCTACTGGGGTTTGTAGTGATGTGTTTACCGTGATCTAGGCTTGGGGTAAGGTCATCTCTCTTTCTCTCTCGTTATCTCTCTCCGTTTCTTTTCCTTTTTCTTGTGACTGAAGGAGAGAAACCCACCCGGTTAAATAGCTTCCAACGGACATCAGCACTTGAACGATTTTCTGCGTCAGAAACATGTGACAGATGCTGGTAGTCTCATGTTGCCGTTGTTTCCGTGGACAGCTTTTGTTCTGTTGTTGTTGTCCCCCAATACAAATTCTCCCACTGCTGAGTCTAACGTACCGAGACACGGCTCAGGTTCGCCAAACCACCGGCGCTCTGCGGACACATGCGCAGGCTCATTTGTTGGCAAGTGCAGATTGGCAGAGAGGAGCCCCCAAGAGGTCAAGACAGTTAGCGGGACTGCCAGGTCAGGCCACCCTTAAGTGTCCCTTGGCAGGCCAAGGACAGTTAAGAGCAGCGATTTCCGCCCCGTAGCGACACTTTGACAACATCATGATTCACGTAGCGACACTTAAACACCCGCTACGTGTGAACAATCCGCTTCCTTAACTGTCCTTGGCATGCCAAGGGACACTTAAGAACATCAGCCACCGACGTCTTTCTTAACTGTCCTCAGCCTTTTGGCTCCCGTGGGGCAGACAGTCAGCGTCACTCATCGTAGGTGACCATGGCCCCCAAGTCCAAGGTGAAGAAGGGCAGCAAGGTCCTGAAGAAACCGGCTGCAGCGCACACTGTGACTGTGGCTTCTGGACAAGGCTTCGCTCCCATCTTGGAGCCGAAGACGACGCCTTTCGATCTGCAGGACTTCATCGGCGAGATGATGGGAGTGCTCGGTGTGCGCCGAGCGCAAAGCCCAATGACCTTTGTCATGTCAACAGCATGCTCCGGGTCAGGCGCACCGACTTTGGTGTTGGAAAAGATGGTGCCTTTCATCAAAGAGATGATCGCCTGCGACTCGAACCGGAATCTTGCTTTAATAAACCTGGTGACACTTTCTTTTTCTCATTAGCTTTCGCTTTGTTGGAGCTAGTGCCAAAGGAGTGCAGCCCATTGCTGCTGTATCAATGTCAGCGAGAGCCCGGAACACTTTTACACCGATGTTGTGGAGCAAGCAAGCTCGGCGCGAGACTACTGCTACATCCACCAGAAACGCTGCAGCGTGCCACGGCCGGAGCTACAGCTTCTTGTGGCGGGCTATCCTTGCCAAAAAAACAGCCGCCTGAATCCGGACCGCTTCAGTGCGGATCCAGCTGATAGTGCCGAGGCCGATGTGCTCCTCAGTATCCTGCAGCTCTTGAAGATGCTCCGCCCGAAGGTGTTCGTCCTAGAAAACGTGGGTGGCCTCCGGGCGGTAAGGACTCCTGACAAGGAGGGCACCATGTTGGATTGGCTCAATGCGAAACTCAGCGACATCTTGGGGGACAGCGACTACACATGGGATCATTTCGACATGCAAGCTTTCAGGCTGCTGCTTGTCTGAGCATCCGAGATAGTACTCTTCTCCGTAGCATTTCCCAGTCCAACCCCGTATCCCGTGATTAGAAGCCAAGGCCAGCACCCCGTCTGCGTGTGTACACCGTCGGTTGCTTGAAGGGGGCCGCCAACTTGGCCGAGATCGCGCAGGACGTATTGAAATTGTTCCCAGGCTGAACCATGTTGCATCCAAAGACCGAAAATGTCAAGACTCGGACTGAGGCAGAAGCATCTCGAGGTCCGGCCGATCACCCATCTGATCGATTCGTGCTTGCTGGAGGCGGATGAGGGCATGGTCGCATCGAACAAAGACGATTCCACCCATCAGCTGATCAGTGTAACCGCCGCAAAACGTGCCTTGACTGGTCATGCTGCCTGGTGCACTGTAAAGCTTCTGCGTGATGTTTGTGGGAATTTTGCAGGTGAGTCCGAGTACCAGAATTGCTTGGCGAAAGCCTTGGAGGCCGCGGTGAATGCCAAGAGGCTGCCCAAGGACTTCGAAGTGAAGGAGCACATGCATGCTGGGAGCCCGTGGATGAGCGCACAGCTCACAGTGTGCCTGGACTCAACCCCACAAAAACCTGTCAGATCCAAGTGTGTTTGCAGCAGGCTTTGCTGCCGTTCCTAAGGTATGCTGCGATCGTCAATGAGCAGCTCGGCCACATGGCGAGTGGCAGCTACATCCATCCGGTGGCGGATGTGGGGCAGAGCTGCGGCAGGGGGAATGTGGCTGTGAACGGCACCATCCCTTGCATCGTCAGCAGCTCCCGACTCTACTCGTTCAAGCTGCGACGGTGCCTTGGATATAAGTGTTGATTTGAGTGCAAGGTCTGTCTTTGTTGATGTCCAATTCAATGTCAAACTCCGATGACGAAGGTTCTTGACAGCAACAGAGCTGATGAACTGCATGGGCTTCAGGGACTATGTCTTTGATGGACTGTCGGATGCACAAGCAATGACTCTGGTCGGGCAGGGAATGGCGTCTACATCCCTCGTGTGCATCTTGTTGCCAGTGGTAAAAGCCCTGGGGTTCACATCTCCGGTCTGAGCCCACCTGCCCTGAAACAATGGGTGTGGTATGACGCACCCAACAAGCTGCGTCTCCCATCCAAGTTTTGTTGATGGATTTTGGGAGAAGGGAATGTCATCCATCTCCCATCGAAGAGCTTGTCCGACAAAGAGCGTTCGAGTAGTGCCCAATGCAACTATGTTGACTTTGTGTTTCGGCATGTTCTTGAGCTTACTCGCACTTTTCAAGCTGCTGCTTCAAGCCAAGCTTTGTGAAGCACCCTGCCGACAGCGCGATGACATCGACGAAGAAGCGTGCTCTTGGAAAGCAGGCAGAGCCACAGCTTGCCGGCAGCACCGTTCCAGCGAACAACCCGACTTTGCTGAAGATTGCGCAAGGGATGAAGCTGCTGGCCTCATGTTCTTATAATAATAGATTAGCCATCGTTTGAGAAACAACAGATCAATGATGGTTAAACATGCCTGCTCAGCAAAGGCTCCCCCATGTCGTGGAGTTCATGAAGAACATCAGCCCGGCGACAGCGTCGGGAGGAATCCAGGAGTTCAGCCTGGACGATTACAGGGCGAGCATGAAAAGCGTCCAAAGCTACACATGTGTGGTGCCAGTGACCGCGATCCCTCCTTACGCAACGGTGCACAATGGCCTCATCCCCAGCCTTGCTTCCATCAAGAACGTGCAGGACAGTTTCTGGTCGGGGGCAGGCCCGGCTGCATGTTTTGATGCATTCAAGCATGATTGCCCTTGTTCGGCTTCAACTCGAAATTTGACTTGAATTACCAAGGGCAGCTGATGTTCTCAGAGAGCATCAGTGTGGCTGCTTGGAGTTCGAATGAGCGCCCGGGCGAGAAGGACTTGGTTCCTTTGGACAAAGACAGCTACAGGATGGCGTTCTGGTTTTCGCTCTTCGAAGCAGAGTCGGCTACTCGCCTGGACGCTTTGCGATCCATCTCCGGCTCCATGCGTGTGACATTCGTTCTGGTCTCTTCACGAGAAGACATGGAACGGAAGAGGTGGAAGCTCAGCTCTTCAAGCTCGGCTTTGGCCGAGAACATGGTTTTGCTTGGGTACAAAAAACTCCAGGCCATTTACGACCTGAAAGAAGCCTTGAAGAGCTGGGGCAAGGACGCCAGTGACCGTGCTGCTGCTTGCCACGTGTTCCATTCCGAAACCCTGTTGCCACCATGTCTAAGTTTTCTTGTGGGGAACGTAAGGTTTCTTCCTGGCTGGAGCAAGAGAAGATTTACATCAAGGAGAGTGTCATCGCATCCATCTGCAGGGTTCGAAAAAGGATGGCCGAGGCCAAAGCCGACACTGTCATGGATCGGGTAGAAGAGATCTTGCAGGTTGTGGACCATCCGTTGGCCAAAGTCGGCACTTTGGAGAAATTGACCAGCATGACCAAGCTGGCCAATGCTCCGTTGCAGAACGAGCTGCTGCTCTTTGTCGTCTCCGCGCTCACGGCCCTCTTCAGGCGAGGGACTGGTTAAGTAAGTTTATTGCAATCGCTGCTATTATTGGCCATTGAATGCTGTTGTCAGCCAGGTCCAAGACCCTCGGCGTGGAGGCGACTCGCGAGCTCCTGGTGCAGTATGCTCGAGCGGCTCTGCTGGCCAGGAGGATTCTTGGCGTTCTTGTGGTTGGCTCTTAGGATATTGACATAATTATTTTTTTTATTTCCATATGAACAACAATAAGCAGGCTAGAAGTGTAAATTTTGGGTGGGGTTCAGAAGTCGGCCGAGGATTGTCAACTACATGCTCTTGAAGCTCAAGCCGCCCGGCCCCGCAGAGGAGAATCCCAGAAGTCGTGTCGGTTTCCACAAAAACTTTCAGTCCTTCGAGACTTGGCGTTCGATTCTGGTTGGGTCTTGGGACTTTTCGGGTTTGAGTACAGAAGTCAGCCAAGGATAGTTTCGAGGCCAGTCGGTTGGCCGACGAGTGCTCGGATCACACGTGGCTGGCAGCGCTGCATGGCTACCAACGGGAGATGCTGAGCCAACTGAAGCTGTTCCTTGGCGTTCTTCTGGTCGGCTCTTAGGTCTTACTATACTAAGGAGGGGTCCAGAAGTCAGTCAAGGATCTTCATGGGCGATCTCCAGCTGTACAACACACTCGTCAAGCTCTGCGACAATGACGCCCTGGTCCCAGCCGAAGTAGCA
Organism: Symbiodinium sp. CCMP2456; assembly: GCA_905221635.1. Taxonomy (NCBI): domain Eukaryota; class Dinophyceae; order Suessiales; family Symbiodiniaceae; genus Symbiodinium; species Symbiodinium sp. CCMP2456. Next base: position 83,587 of record CAJNDV010033207.1, read on the forward strand.
CTTCAGCAGACGTCGCTCATGAAGCTGGTAAATTTGAAGGATCTCATGGACATGCGTGAGCCACTTTGCTGCGCATGTGGTCGATGCGCGAGTCCCTCCTGACGTCTTCAAGCAGAGCATGTCGTTGCGTGTGCAACTCAGGAAGGAACTTCGTCCTCCAGAAGATGATCCTCCTGCTCTTGCTGAAGCTTCAGAGCCTGCGCCGGTGACCAGCAAAGAGCCCGAGAAGAAGGAAGATGAGGCAGACATCCCGGAGCAAGAGGAAATGCCCCCCGTCACTCAAGCTGCAGTTCAACATGCATGTATGCTTCCATGTTTTCGTTCCTGAGTTATGTCACTACATCTACGCAAGGCAGTGGAGGAAGAAGCACCGACACCCATCCCTCAGCCAGACAATCGGGCCATGTTTCCATCCGTGATTCTCGCCGATTTCCAATTGGACCTTCTGAAGCAGATGGACGCTTCGACCTTGGAGAAGATGAAGGCGCATGCGGACATGCGTCGGGAACTTAAGCTCTCTTCAGACAAAGTCGAAGACATTCTGTGCCATGTGGCCAAGAGCAGATGCCTTCTCAGGTAGGGCCACCTATGTGAATCTCGCTGTCGTTGGCAACAACATAACGAATTTGAAGGCGTCCCTGGATGATGCAGCGAAGGCTTCGGCTTGGCCGTCCGAGGGCCGACGGGTTTTCCTTCTGGATGGCAAGAACTTTGGAGGGCTCTCGGCCAACACAGCAGTGACACCCATCAACTACTACCGCATCTTTCTGCAGTTCTTGTTCGAGGCGGACGGGATCTTCAAGGAGGATGATTGCTTGCTCGTGTGTCCGGGCAACACGCAAAAAAGCTATGAGATCTGCAAAAAGGAACTGTGGAAGTGGATGAAGGTGAACGGAAAAGTGTGCCAGCGCCGAGGCCTCATGCAAATCCGGCTGATGAACTCCAACAAGGAATACCGCAACCCCGATCACCCTCTTGGCAAGCAACGTCTTCGCGGCAGTTTCCCTGACCCGCTGGAAACAGTCTTGCTGCTGAAGGGCAAGCAATGCACATTGCCGTCCAGGGAAAGGAAGCACTTGGACTTGCCAGGGTGCAGCAAGGACAGCGGCATCGCCAACCTGTGCCTGGGCCGATTTTGTTGTGTGGCATCTGTAGCTTTGATTTTGTGCACTGTTCAGCATATGCACTGTCATGGGATCGGTGAGCGAACGAGGCGCATGAAGACTGTGGATGAGATGTCGGTGCAGGTCTGCAAGTCCGTTTGGGAGGAGAACTTCTCCAAGGTGATGGCAAACATCGACAATGGCGACGAGGAGGCCCAGGCCGCTGATACCGCTACAGAGCACGCGGTGGAGGAACCGACTGGGGAAGTCATGCAGTTTTGCCTTTTCGAGAGACCTGAGATGGTCTGCAGGGAATGGATTAATCTTTTTGGAGAGGAACGCTCTTCGAAGACTGCAGTGCAGAAGCAACCATCCATCATGATCGACTTCAGTCCGGGTGCCGGTTCCATGGCACTGGCTTGTGCCAGAGACTTACATGTCTACTATGGATTGCTCCTTAGCTGCAGCTTCTGTTCCACTAAGATTATTGAAGATGACTTATCCTGGAGACTTCCGTTTGCCAGGTGCTTCTCAGTGTCGCAAAGGGAGGTGATCCTGGACTCCATCCGCTTGACAATCATGCTGGAGTTGATCATGAACAAAAGGAATGGCTTTTCTACGAGCCGCTTCCTTTCCAGGGAGCGCTCCCTGGGCGGAACCAGTGCAGCAGCATCCATGACTTCGCAGGCAGACACTGATTCCAAGGCAGGGTCTTCAAGGCACTGACCGTTCAATTACTGCACATGTCCCGTCCCAGGCCGCTGCTGAGAAGCCAAGTCCGGGTGCAGACAGCAAGACTGAGAAGAAGAAGCGCAAGGCATCATCATCTGATTCAGATAATATGTCAGACTCTGAGTCCTGAGGATTAGGCTGAAGCAGAAGTGTGCAAGCACAGCCAGTGTGCTTCATTTTAACTTTGTCCCAAGCTATCGCTGTGGAGTAGTTTTGCAAGCTGCCCGCATGAATGCAATGGCCTCGAAGCCCAGACTTACTACGGCACAAAGACCATCTCAGATGGACTGGGCAGCTGTCAGTAACTCCACACAGTTCTCTTTTGAAGCTCTGAGCAGCTTCGAAGCATCCATCAGACTTCGATCCTCAAAAGGAGCTGGGCGCGAAACACTGTCGTGGTCGCAGGTGTCGTCCCCGATCTTACCAGGCATGCTTGAAGACCTTTCATGTTCTGAGTTTTGCTCTAGAGCCAGCAAAGTATCCATCCAAGCTCGCGCAGTGTACATAGGGCTGAGTCAGAATGCGGGCAGTCTGTGAAGCCATTTTGGACAAGTTCGGCCGCACATTGATGGAAGTGCCAAGCTCAATTGCCTGTCCTGATAGCTATCCTTTGTGACGTTGGTGTAAAATTCGTGCTTGCACGTGGAACCTGAGGCACCGAACGTGGCAAGCTATGTTCCTGACACTATGAACATGCCCCAGCTGCTGGATCGCGAGGAGAAGTTGGGCATCCGTGTGACAGACATGTGGCTCAACACATGCCGAACTTCTGAGATGGCTCGAGTCCGCTACGAAAACCAACGGATGCAGCTTGCGCCCCTGTCAGGTGTTCAGCACATCCTCCTTGCAGCTGAGATCGCAAAGGGGCTTCTGGACTTGCCTGACTTGATAGCACAGTCCAAGCCGACATTCCTTGTCCTCCTCTGCAAGAATGACTCCGTTACCTCACCGTCGAAGCTTGCTGGGTTGACATTGAAAGCATCGAGACAGTTGACCTTTCACCATGTTCCTCGCGGCGGCTTCAAGAGTCTCGTTCTTTATGCTTCCGACGAGCACAAGGATGTGACGCAGCAAATGGCGATCTACGACGAGATGGTTTGCAAGATGCTGAAGGAGTTACCTCTGCAAAAGGACAGGCTTCTGTCGAGTAAAGATTACAAGGAGCTGAAGTGTCAAGCTGGAGGAGCTTCCAGGAAGCGCAAGCGGCCAGAGGAAAATGCAGCAGGCGCCGGTGACATCAACAAGGACGACAGGGATGGTGAGGAACAGGGTGGCGGCAAGGATGACAAGGAAAAGCAGACCTTGGAGAAACTCATGGGCTCCGTTCTTCCTGCAACATCTCGAAAGCAGAACTGACTTTTGCGGTTTTTGTTTCCTGTCCGGCGTGCCGGCGAGGCTGTTGAAGCTCAACAGTCTCCCCGGCACGGCGCTCAGCCTTGCTAGTCTGCTGTATATTATAAGTTTTTTCTCTGCTGTCCGGCGTGCCGGCGAGGCTGTTGAAGCTCAACAGTCTCCCCGGCACGCCGGACTGCTGTATATTATAATTGGCAGTGAGGTAGACTTCCATCCATCCAAGAGAGCATGCAAGATGCTGTGCGAGCAGACCAGCACGGGACGCATCAACGGCTTTGTGATGATGGAGGCGTTGCGGCAGCAGCAGGAGGTCTCTGCTGTTTTCATGGCCTGCAGTTCCAAGCTGCTGAAGACGAGCCGCATGGTTATGGAATCCAAGGAGGTCTCGAACGAGCTGAGGCTTCCATCCATCGCCTGCTTTGCGGACAAGCATGGGCAAGCCAAGGTGCGAGAGCTCTTGCCGTCAGACATGGTCAAGCTGAAGCTCTGGCAGGCTGATCTTTTGAACCTTTCCTTTTTGAGCCCTGGCCCAGCTCGCACGGCAGTAAACCTGCTGCCGGCGAAGCCAGCGATGCTGGCCATTTTGATGTCGCTGCTGAGCACGTGTTCTGTCTACTGACCTGAATCTGAAGTATCTGTCTCTGCAGCAGACTCAGCAGGATAGTTTGAGGAACGGAGTGGCAGCGCGATAATAACTTGATAAAGATAACGAGCTTGCAATACTTCATGCATTGGGCCCAATGTGCGTGCAGTGCCTCATGCTCCGGTCCAGCTGTCATCGTCATCCATCGCGTGCTTGTTAATGCAGAGGAAGCATGGTACGAAGTATTTAACAGTATGTCTGGAGCTTTGGCTGTTGGCCTGTGGCCAAGCCAGAGTGGAAGTGCATTTGGAAGGCGGTCTGACAAAAAATAGCCTGACTTCGCAGGAGCATTGATTCCATGTGATTGCTTCGGATAGGTTTTTCTAGTAGTGAGCTTTCTGAAGCCAACTTCTGACGACATCCATCTGGAATGTGATAAAGCTACTGAGAACTGTTTTTTCACAGAATTTCAAGATGCCATGCAGTTGGGAGCGCCTAATATCTTCAAAGCTCACTGCTGCAGGCCACGCCATTCCTCGCGAAGCCGAGGCCTGAGGTTTGTGATTGCTGGGCAGCAGACAGGGAGGAATCTGTACATGGAGCCATACGGTGGCTTTTGCAATGCCGGATGTGGGAGTAGCATGATTCCACGCAGCAGTTTTGGCCTCAACATTCATCATCGGCCGACGCCAGCAAGCTTCCCATCCATGCACCCGGCGGTGAAGTCGGACGTCAAGACGAAGGTGGAAGTGAAGATGGAACCCGCAGTGAAGACCGAAGTTGACAGTCCATCTCGGCGATGTCGTATGAAGACCGACCCTGCTGGAGTGGAGCCGGCAAAGGCGAAGGCGAAGGCGAAGCAAAGTGGGAAGCCATCTGCTTGGGAGGTTCGTGTGGCCAAGATGAAGAAGGACATTCGTGACGAAGTGCGCAAGGACCTGAAAGCTACCTACTCGCGTAGATTGCGCAAATTCAAAGTGCAGCAGCTTTCTCGGCAAGTGGCACTGGAGAAACGAATGGACACTTTGTCCAATCGAGTCCAGACCTTTCTGAACAAGATGGAGGAGGAGTACTTCTTCGGAGAGGAGGTTGGTTCTTCATCCGACTCCGAGACCGCATCCGGAGATCCAGAGTACACCGAGTTCATCGATGGCATTGCTGAAGCGGACCAGGTCAAGGAGGCCCCCAGTCCAAACGAAGGCTTGCCTTATGATGACGACGTGTGAAATGCTTCGCAGGAAGGAGTGGCGTGTGTCCAGAGTCAGTGAGACTCAAATTGGGGGATTTGGGGTCTGCTTCCATCCGTGAAGCATTGACCGTGTAAGTTTTGACTCTGTTTCATCCATCCAGGACTCACGGCCGGGGATCAAAGCTGATTATTTCGTTCGCCTGCCCTGCTAAAGCTTGCACACATGGTATCAGCATGCAACACTCAGTCCGTGCTTCAACCAGGAAACTGGGCGCAGATGGACCGTCTGCACCTCGGGCAGTTTTCGAAGTACGATATGCCATGAAGGGAACAGTGCACCAGTTGTACTGACATTCACCCAGAACCTTGATTGAGTATTCTGCAGCGCTGCTGGCTAATGAACCCTTAAACCTATGATGCACATGGGTTGCAAATCGGTTCGGATCTTAGAGTGACATTTTCAGATCGCGGCAGACTGCAGAGCCCATGTGTATGAAATATGCATGCACGCAATTGGGAAGTATAAAGCCCACAGACACTTCACTAGAAAGGCCCCGAATTCTCGCCAACCCTTTTGCTCTGAGGAGGTTCGTTGGTAATTACATGTGCACAGTTTTCCAACTGCGTATGCGGAGATGGTCCTGAATGCGCACTCGTTCTGTGTATGCCAGCATCAGAACATAGGCAGAAGAAGACCCTAGTCCAGGCTCTGAACAAATGTTAGGAAGCAAAGGCCCCATGTGTCGGTGAAACTTCATCGCAGAGCAGAGCATCTCAGCTTTATCATCGGGTGCAGCCCACCAGGCCCCTTCAGCACAGGCGACTGGCAGACTGGGCAGGCTCGAAGTCTAACTAAATAGGCGGCTAGATGAAAAACTAGATTACGGCTTCGGGGGTCAATGTCCGGGAATTATTAAAGTTGAAGCAGCTGTCGGGTCTAGATGTGGGGTCTATATATGTATATATTATATGTATATATATATATATAAATATATATATATATACACACATACATTGCGACCGCAAGTGTTGCCCCCTGGCGTATCAATCTTAGACACCTTGGCAGTTTCGTCGGGCCAAATCCAAACTCAGGCGAAGTTAGGTTTCTAAGGAGCTTGTTCGGACTCATACGTCGGCTGTCGGCACCAAAGATGCTTTCAATGAGTGCTGATGTAAGGGGTTGGGTGCTGCAAAACAGCGGAACGACAGTGTCAAGCTGATTGGGTCTTCGTCATTGAGTTCAGTTCACAAAACCGAGTCCAAGTTGGTCCAAGTTGTGGTGTCTCAGCAGCATACAACAACAACAACAACAGCAACAACAACAACAAGAACAAGAACAACAACCACGGCAACCACAACAACAACAACAACAACAGCAACAGCAACAACAACAACACCACCACCAACAACAACAACAACAACAACAACAACAAGAACAAGAAACACAACAACAAGAACAACAACAACAACAACAACAACAACACCAACAACACCAACAAGACCACCACCACCACCACCACCACCAACAACAACAACAACAACAACAACAACAAGAACAACAACGACGACGACAACGACAAGAACGACAACAACGACAAGAACAGTCAGCCTTGGCTGGCCTGGAGGCCCAGCATGCATGTCGCTTGCCGGACTTTGGGCCGGTGGGGTCTTCGGACTCCGCCTGGCTCGAAGGCTGGCAAGCTTGAATTGCATCACGCACTTGCCCGATTTGGGGCCGGTGGGGTCTTCGGACTCCGCCTGGCTCCGAGGCTGGCGAGCCTCACACGCTTGCCGGACTTGCGGCCGGTGGTGTCTCCGGACTCCGCCTGGCTTCGAGGCTGGCGAGTTGGCTTCCGCGTCCCATTTTCCGCACAAGATGCTGGCTGTGTCTGTCTCCTGCTCTGGTGCGGTGTTCGCTGCTCGTTGGC
>CAJNDV010033207.1:90512-101471 GCA_905221635.1 Symbiodinium sp. CCMP2456
TTGTTGTCCTTGTAGTTGTAGTTATGATAACATTATGGTTGAAGTTGAAAACGTAATGTAGACCGGCCCCAAGTCCGGCAAACCACCCGCCAGCCTCGGAGCCAGGCGGAGTCCGAAGACCCCACCGGCCCCAAGTCCGGCAAGCCAACTCGCCAGCCTCGAAGCCAGGCGGATTCGGGAGACACCACCGGCCGCAAGTCCGGCAAGCGTGTGAGGCTCGACGATGTAAATAATAGGACGTGAGGGCCAATAAAACAGGACCAAGAAAAAGAAAGGACCGAAATAAAACTCCACCCATTGGTTGGGTTTAATAAGCTAACGACAACATAGGGAACGAGAATTTTTGGGCTAGGCAGGAATCCTAAATGCTTGCACCGTGGCAGACTGGAGGGCTTACATTTCGGAGGGTGCTGTACACGAATCAGGGTTTGAGGATGCGTTGGCTTGGGCGGCTTCATGTCCCGGGATGTGTAGCTTCCAAGGTAGGGCCGACTAGCTGCGTTGGGGATTCTTCTTCGGGGCCTGGTCTCGGGTTCAAGTCACATCGGCGCTAGGACAAGGCGAAGTGGAAGTCCACAGATTTGGCAGATAATCCCTAAACCCTAAACCCTAAACTCCGGAAAAGAGGCTACTGCACTTGCGCCGCAACCGGCTCCCAACCCGTGGAGAAGATGGGACCTGCTCCCAAGTTGGAAGCTGCGATCGTTGCTTGGCACGAGCATTGGGCCCCGTCTGAAGGCGCAGGAACTGGCAGTGCCGTTCCGCAGGGAAGACGAAGTGCCGAGCCAAGGAAGCTGCAGCCCTGGAACTGGCAGTGCCGTTCCGCAGGGAAACGGACGACCTCCTCAGACCGTCAAAGCATACGCCCTGGTCACACGGATCGGTGTCAATCCGGAGAGCCGAATCAGAACTTCCAGAGGCTCATCCGTGACGAAATGATGCCGCGGATCGATGTCCGAGCTCGTCAAGCTCGTGGACGACGAAGTGCCGACCCAAGGAAGTGGCAGCTGGAACTGGCAGTGCCGTTCCGCAGGGACTCAGCCACCATGATCATGCATGGCCGCCTCGTTGCAATCCTCCTCATGCTCCCCATCGTGTAAGAGAACCCGACGTATCATTTCAAGTCCTGACTAGGTGCATTGGGGTTTGGCTTCCTTCTGTAAATACTTAAACTTATTATGGCGTAGCAACATCGCACCAAGCCGCATCCGAACTGAAGATTTTTGCATTCGGAATGATTCTGTTCCCGAAAACCAGTGACTTCCCGGATCCACGATGCGGAACCTGCGCAGCCAAATTCCTGCTAAAGCAATGCATGCCAGCCCGAAGGTTGAAAGGTCCGTCAGCCACCGAAAAAACCTTGCAACTAAACCCTAAACCCTAAGCCTAATCCCTTTCTTTAGACCAAACCCAGAATGCAGGAGCTGGACTGACAACGCAGTCATCTGGACAGGAGGCAGAGATGTTTGCGGGTGTGGTTTTATGGCTTCTGGTGCACCTGTGAGAGCCGCAGTCTTCCTGAAAGCATGGTTCATCATCGCGTGCGACTTCTGCACCTGGTAAGGGTGAAACTGTGCAGCGAGTTGCGCACATGCCGTCATAGAGCTTGCAAGCATGGTGTCAAGATGCAGCACCGCGTCCGTGCTTGACCAGGACAGATGGATGCAGCAAAATCGCCAGGACCCCAATGACAACCAGTTAGGTGCTGCCTGTCCAACAGCTCTGTGGGTGTGGTTTGGTTTTGAAGTTCATCTGGGTAAGTGCCAACTTGGGAGCTTGCCTTGTGGTAGCATTGCCATTTCGTCGTTGCAGAGTTGAAGACGGGTTTAGGGGTGTAGGTAGCATGCACGTTCTTGCGCTCGGGGGTTGGAGTGCTGCCTGGCTGCAGGTTGCTTCTTCCGATTTTATTCTGTGATAGAGGAGACGGCCGACTAGAGCCAGAGCGGCTGGTTCGGGGGCGGTGAAGTGATCATTCAGAATAAGTTACAAGACTGAGCTCAGCCCCCAGATCCAGCAACGCAGCAGTGTCGCAAATGCATCCCAGGTAACTTTTTCCAGGGCTCCGAAACAGCAGAACCTTCGGTGAGAACGTTCGAGCGAATGCTTTGAAAGCTTCACACACTGACTTTCCCATGGAAGAAGTAGGGTTTAGGGGTTTAGAGTTTAGGGTTCATGGTTTAGGGTTGAGGGTTTGCTGCAGAGTTGTCCAAGAGTCACAGTGAACGACTGCCCTTGCAAAGGCTCGGCGGTCTGCCAGCGACAAAGCCAGAAGCCCAATGTTTTGGGGCAGGTTGCCTTTGGCCTTTCCGTGACGCAACGATCGTAGGGCATGGGGTGACTCGATAGGTGGCCGGCTTCTTCTCAAGAGATACTTTTGTTGCGGTACCAGCTTGTGCATGACATCCAAACAAGAACGTCGGCGAATATCCGAACTCTTGGTTCAACCCCTTACATCCCGGCACTTTGCGGTAGATTCCCAGTTCAGGGCAAACAGGGCTCATCGGTCTCTGTTGCAGGTCGAGGCTGTTCGGGTTTGCCTCAAGTATTCAGGAGTTCGGTTGAGAAAATTTCGGGGAATTGCATCGCCTGCCCAGACCCAAATCCGCCTTGAAGCCTCCCCCTTAGACTCCGGGCAGAGGATTTGCAAATTGACCTGCGCAGACACGCCCACACACACACAGAGAGGTCCATGCCGCGATGCTCAAATTCCATCTTTCTTCGATCGCATGTGCAGCTGAAATGTCGCACAGAAGAAGTTTTCTAGAGACTGTTTAAATAAGCCATAGCTGGAGGATAGCAGTGTGCGCCGGACATGAAACCATCAGAGCTCTGTTGACTGTGTGAAGACCGTGTTCGTGTGCTACAGGGCGGCTGTACGTGGAGAGACTTGTGGCACAGACAAGATCATGATAAACTGGACAGAAAATGTTATCGGACATCAGATAGTATTAGGCATGGCTGCCGAGCATGGCTGCCGATGGGGACGACGACAGGTTGCTGGTAGACTTGGGGAGGCCGCAACCTGCAATCTGGTCTGCTGACCACCGGAATACCCTGGCAGAATCTCAGTTGTGGGAGCAAATGTTGTTTTTGTTTGCTGGTCGAAGTTGGGTAGAGTTGGCATGATACTGCCTTGTGCACATTTTGAGGTAACAGCTGCCAAACCTGCGAACGCAGCGGGTGAGATACAAGACAGCCAGTCTGATCATTGGCGAAGTTGCCAGGCCCAGAGTGCTTGCCCCAGATGCATTTTCGAAGCAGGCATGGCAGGCATGCTGCGGAAAGGAGCTGCGAGCTTTGCGCAGCCCAATGCTGCAAGCGCTTGGACAGAACGGTTTACATTCATCCATCCAACCGCCGGTCGCAAAACCTGGCTAGTGGCGAGGCCTCCATCATGGGGCTCTGCGTTTGCGATTGGATGCTGGGTCTGCTGTCATTTCGAGCCTCCAAAATACCGATCAACCTTCGGGCGGCTCGAAGTTACTTCAAGGACCTTTGCATGCAAAACATTTTTTTCGTAGCAGTAAGGCCTATGTGTTTGGATGGACTTCGATGAACACAGGAGCACAATTGGACCATCCTCGTTTGCAAAGCATGAAGCCAGTGCGTCACATGCGAAAGCTTTGGAGGCAATGAAAAATCACTTCAGCGGCGAGCCCGCTGATGAGGGACTGCTTACCGGAGTGTCGGAAACGGTGCCCCGGATCGACAGATTCTTTATGGCAGGGCTCGTCGTAGCACGGCATGACTCTTTTGCCGACTACACTGAGTACATGAGATCTTTGCGCGTGGTGTCGCACTTGCCAATGGGAGAACAGGCTGGAGACATCAGCAAACAGACCTGTTCAAGGTTGGTGCTGTCAATGGCGCGACCTTTGTACGATCACGACGTTGCTGTGTTGCGCAGATCCACCATGGCGTCCATAGCCTTCGATGTCAGGGACGACCTCATGTTGGTCATAGGAAGAGTGTTCTTTGAAGGATTGAATAGTCCCCATCTTCCGCGTGTTGGGGTGTACGAGTTCCTGGTCGGTTGTCAGCGCGTGGGCGGGACTGGTGGATCTCGCGGCAGCGCGGCATCAGTGGAAAGAATCTGCAAGGACCTTTGCCGAACACCTCATGGCAGGGAGCTGCGCTTCGATGAGGATCTTTGGAAACACTTTCAGGCAGGAGGGAATCAGACGAACACAGACGATCCAGTCAAATGTAGCAGGTATCAACATCTTAGACGGGTACCCAAGAAGGCACACTTCATTACGGAGCGTTTGCCAGTACTTGACAGGCGATCGTCACAAGTGGCGTCTCCGACGGAGGCCCCAGCGAGCAGGGAGCGCTACCCATCTTGCAGAGCCTCGGTTCTGTGTTCTTGGGCACTTGCCTATACAAGTTGTAGATCAGATGATCGACGTACCTCTTGAACCCAAAGTAAAAGCAACCGCTCTGGCCAGGACCGAATGCTTCAGAAACATGGACCTCATCTCCCGGGATAGAGCTCACCGGTCCAGGAGCGTCATCAAGAATCTGTTCGATTCCCTCAACAACTTGTGTGACAATCTTTTGTCATCCTTCACGACGGGGGAGCAATCCCTGGCGAGGATGTTGAAGAGCCTAGCTTGCAGCTAGTATACTGTAGTATGCCACGCAAGCCTCCCCATGTTCTCCGTTAATTCTCTGACCGTTTAGTACTCTGCCAGGAACTCATCCAAGTACTCGAACATCTTCAAGGCAGAGCAAGCCCAGTCTTTTCGCAAAGCGGTCAAGAATATGTCGTTCGCTTTACAGCGCTTCGACTCGCTTTCCGAACCGCTTCTGAAGGTGTTTCTTTATTTCCCATCTGTGCTTCGCTTTCTGGGGGCTCTCACAAGAGACGGCGACGCAGAGGATGGGCGATGGTCAAGAAGGCTACTGAGCCAGGTCACGGGCCTGCAGGGCTTTCGAAAGCTCATGACGGCAGCGATGGCAGCTGATGCTTTGCTAATGGCCCAACGTTTTCTTCGGCAAGATGATCGTGCGGACACGGAAGTGTACTTGAAGCTTGGGGAGGCCAGGTGTGCAACAAAACTTGAAGACTCTTGGGTGGTAGCAGTACTTAATTAGACTTAATTTAGTTCGTTAAGTCCAGCCGTAATGCAGGTGCTTGAGCTTTTGCACAGCGTGGAGATCATGTTTGCCGACGGCTGCATTTTTGATGCTGCTCAAGCACCTGACACTGTGACACAACGAACTCTGCGCATGTTGAACGAGCTGGGTGTCATCCCTTTTCGCGAAGCGGGCAAGGACCGAGTCTGCAGCATTCCAGTCGGCGAGACTGCGGAGCTCCGTGATGTGGCGCAGCAGATACATGAGCTTTTTACAGCGTTCGTGAATACGAACTTTCCAGGTTACGAGCAAATGAACGCCTTTGCAGCCCTGCGACTGGACAGAACGCTTTCGTGGAAGCAGCGTCAAACGCTGATGTCGACACTTGCATTGTTGTTGCAATGTTCAGCGGAGGAGCTTTGGCAGCTCAGCGTGATTCGTTGTGCGATTCCGGGCAAAGGGGCGTGGATTTCGAGTTGGGGCTTGGGGTTTCTTGGCCCTTGGCCAAACTTCTGTTTGATTTGCGGCCGAGGAAGCAATTGGTTGGACCTTCAACCTCCCCAGGCGCGGAGCCATCATCAGGCATCTTCGCCAGGGCGCTGTGGTTCTTTAAAAACTTTGCTACAGCTGGCAATGTTCCCGGGATGCAGCGCATGCTGGACCAGTACGGCGCTTCGTCTGCGGCCTGGATCCGTACTTTGGCAGACTTGACGCCGCAGCAACGACGAGATCGACCACTCGCTGTCCAGCTTATCGTCAAGTCTCTGACGGTGCAGTGCGGCACCCAAACCGTAGAACGGTACCTGGGCGAGGTCCGATTGGCAGAGCTGAAACACCGTGCACGAGCCCTTGGCGCTGAGACTTTAGAATCATCCATCAAGCTCAACGTGCAGGATTTCAGTGGCCGTCAGGCAGGAAAGGCGTTCAATCCTGATTCGCTCTTCCGCTCAGCTGCTGAGAGTATCGAGAAGGGTGTTCGATATCGGGCAAGCAACTTTGGTTTGCAGTGCCAAAACGCTTATCGACGGCTCTATGGTGAGAAACAAGACCCCGGCAGAAGTCTTCTTCCGACAAGTGCCCGAGGTTCAGAGGAAAAACCCAAGCTCACTCGTGTGCGTAAGTCTGCTGGACCTGCGATGGAAACTCTGAAGCAGGCAAGAGACATGCATACCAAGTCGGTGAGCCAAGCTGTCGCAGCTGCTAGCAAAGATACATCTGCTGCTTTGGGAGCCGTGATTCAGGCACATGCGGATGTTGCAAGGGCCAGGTTGGACGCAAGCACGAGTGCAAGCAGCAAGCGCTCGCAACCAGATGATGGGTTGGATGTGAGCATTGTGCAACCTGAGACCTCTGCCCAATGACATAGTACTATTTTTTAAGTTTTCTGGCAGTGTGCAGGATTATTGTCGTTCACTAGCTTTGGGCAGCTTCGCTAGCTGGGGTCTAAACCAGGAAGAAATTGCGTACTGTCGGCGACATCGTGCAAGAGCAGTCTGATTTGCAGCGGAAGCACCGTCAGTTGGTGGAGAGTTTGCCATCGAAGGAGCCCGTGCCTTATGTCGATGGTGCTGGTCGGCAGTACAGGTACAAACTTCCATCAGCTCCGAAAACCAGTCTCTTTGCTCCTGCCCTTCCAGAGAAAATTCACTTCATATGCGATGCCAATGTTTGGCTGCCCTTGTGGCGCAGATATTGTGCAGCCGAGTCTCCGGAAAAGGCCCATGCAGTGTTGGTGGAAGACGTGTCCGTTTCCTTGTACAGCCCAGTAGCTCTGCTGGCAAGGTTGCACGGATTACGGCTTGTAGACAGAGTGTGGGCCAAAAGCAAGATGAAAGAAGGCACAGCGCTGTGCTTCGGACCCGCGCTCCAGATGCATTTATACATCCATCTATCCGATTCTTTCTTCGGGAAGCATCCTGAACATGCCAATATCTTGATGGCACATGGTGCTCAGCAGCGCTTGGTCGTTCGGAAAGGCATGCCCCCATCGACTCCAAAACATCCGAGGCTGACATTTCTTGTTACTGCTGGTTCTGCATCCAGCAGCAGCAGCAGTTCAATTGCAGAGCTTGATTTGGAAGCTTTGCTTGAGAAGTTGAGCTCGCTGATGCAGCCACGCTCCGCGGAGTGAAAGCTAAAAAGCAGTCTCCAGAGCGCTGCAATGCAAACTTTGGCGACTTGTTGTGTCTAGCTCCCGTTCCCACTTGCCGCTGTGTTGCCGAGGCCTTGCCATCTCCGCTGGCTGGAGCAGCAGCAGCAGCAACTGCGGCAGCTGCAGCAGCCACATTGCTTCTAACCTATTAGTAAACAGTAGTAAGTAATTTAATAATATTAGTAATAAGGCATAAACGGACTAAAAAGTTAAACCTGTTGGCCCCCCCCAGAAGAACGGCAAGTTAAGGGACCCTAAAATCCCATAAGGGCCCATGTCAGGGGCCCATGGGTCCTACATTAGACAGAAGTACGAGAGTTCGAGATGGAGAGCACTCGCAGCTGCGACCTCCACAGTTCAGTCAGTTTGCAGCTCGGTCTCAAGGCTTCGCGGGGTTTAGGGTTTAGGGTTTAGGGTTTAGGGAGGTTTAGAAGAAGTGGGGCTTTCCGAAAATGGGGGGGGTGCCTTATTTGGGGGTCCTTATATTAAGGATCCTATTATTTAGGGTACTATATTAGGGTCCCCTATTTTGTGAAATTCCCAAGTGGGACTCCTGTTCTTCGGTCATGAGGATCCCATTGTACGGGCTTTAGATTCGAGATCTCATGTCGGGATTTGGGTTACTTATCTTTGGTTAGTAGGGAATGGAAGAACGGTAGTAATAGTAGTTATAATTGTACCCATTCCTCCATTGCCTACTAGCCAAAGGTAAGGTTAAGGCTTGTCCATGCCTGTAACCCTAAACCCTAAACCCTAAACCCTAAAAAGGCTTGTCCATGCCTGTACCCAAAGCCCACGGAAAGACGGCCTGGCTTGGGTACTAGTTACTAGAAAGTATCTTGAAAGGCCGAAGCCTGTAGCCTCCTGTGTGGGATTACCGCGAACCTCGGACACTCAAACCCTGAACCCTAAACCTCCAAAGCTTTAAACCCTAACTAAACCCTAAGACATGAACCTCGATAGCTTAGGAGCCCCCAAAACTCCCGAGCGTCCTCAACCCCTGAAGCCCCTGAAAACCCTAAACCTTTGAAGGCCGCCGCCGTTTTTTTTATTTTGTTTAGAATTGTTGATTTTCCTGAATTATAAATGTATGTATATATGTATGTATGTTACCCTAAACCCTAAACACTAAACCCTAAACCCTCTTCAAATCCCTGCACCCGAAAGCCCAAAAACACAGGCCACTGACACATCCAGCCATGTCGGTTTCGGTGCAACAAACGAAGCGCAGGGCTTCTGAGAACCCCCAGCTCTAAACCCTAAGGTTTAGGGTTTTGGGTTTAGGGAAAAGGGCTTTGGGCTCTAAACCCCAAAAGCAAAAAAAGGGCTTTGGGTCTAGGGTTTTGGGTTTGGGGTGTAGGGTGTAGGGTTTAGGGGTTTAGGGTTTAGGGGGCATTTCCTCAGCACCGCTCAGGGCTGTTCCTGAGAACACTGAGCCCAAACAGCACAAAAAGGCTCCGGGCATCTCTTGAGCACTCCCAGATCAGGTCTATTCTCGCCTCATTCAGGCCGTTCTCTGAGATGTGGCTGTGCCGGATTTCGACCTTCTGAATTGAAGTGATTTTCTGCGTACCTCAAGAATCCTCCTTCATCTTTATGCAAACCCTGACCCGAGGGATTTTCAAACGAGGTCTATGGGGCTCAGGGGTTTAAGGGTAATGCGCTGAAGGGTTGGGGGTGGTGCCGGGATCGTTTGCAGCATCAGGTCTTGCCGTTCCGGGATCCCGAGTAATCATTTTCATGGCGGTGAGGCGGTTTAGGGCTTAGGGTTTAGGGTTTAGGGTTTAGGGTTCAGGGTTCAGGGTTTAGGGTTTAGGGTTTAGGGCTTAGGATTCTTGATGCACTATGCCCTACTCTTGAGGGGGTTGTCTAGTGCTAGTAAAGGGGCTTGGCAAGTAGGGTTATTATTAGGGTAGCTGCACATAATGTATACTTAGACTGGGATTTGGCGGCATGTTAAAGTAAAGTTAGAGTAAGGAACTCACAGAATTGATGTTGGGAATCATAAGTACCTGATTATGCCGTCATTCACTGGTCTGATCCCAGAGTGTTGGGGTTAGGAGGTTGAGGGCTTTGCATTTTCATGTTTTGAGATTGGCGGTTGTGAGTGGAGGGTCCTAGCAACCGAGAGGCCCTAGAGAGCAAGTCATGTCCACCTTACTGTTTTTGGGGCTTAGGGTTTAGGGTTTAGGGTTTAGGGTTTAGGGTTTAGGGTTTAGGGTTTAGGGAACGGTGAAGCTAAGCTTGTTGGGTTTTCTCGTCGGTCTCCGTGAGAAGCATCCATTTTTTCTTGGGCCTGGTCATTGAAGGAGCAAGTTCGGTGGTCGGCAGGGCAGAAACAAACGAACGCAGATTCAAAGAGAGACAGATACATATTGGGGAGTAGATTTGTCGTGTTTTCGTTCTTTCAAGCTTCAGGGGCCTGTCTCAAGCCGGTTTCAAACCCACAACCCTAAACCGATGGTGAAGGGTTTAGGAGATATTAAATTGCACCTGGAAAGGGAGCTCCACAGACAATGGGCGCCACGCCAATGATGACAACGTTCGGTGTCCCTCGGCGGCTGACCATCGTCCGAAAACCCGAGGACCTGAGGGACATGGCGCTTGTCATCGCCAAGTATGATCCCACTTTGACGGCTCCGACACTGCAAGAAGGGACGTGGACTCGGCAAGCTCGCTGTGTGTGTGGCAACCCGGGTGCGCATGGCGAGCCCGAAATCTCCATTGCCCTGAAACTGCCTGTCTGTGCTGGTGCCAGTTAAACGCGACGGTTTAGGGTTTAGGGTTAAGTCCCTTTATGGAGCAGCTTCGGGTTGAGGGCTAAAAAAGTTCGGGTTTTGAGCCTAAGGTTAAGGATTTGGGTCTTGGGTTTGAGGATTGGGGTTCAGGGTTTAGGTTCTCTATAAGGATATGGGTTTCGGGTTTCGGGTCGACCCGCCTTCCCCTAAGCCAAGACCCAGAACCCCACCTGAAAAAATCCCAAGCTGACCCGCGACCCCAGAGAGCCCAATACTTCTGAATTAAGGAATATGTCTTAAACCATAATAATGTTAAGGCCCCTATAATTTAAGCTATATTCCTTAATTCAGGGGTATTGGGTTCTTTGGGACAGTCCATGCAGGCCGGCGGTCTGCAGCCTTTCATGCTCGACACGTCCTGCCTGCACCGCTTTCCTCCGGGGCAAGGCTGCGGTTTGAGGCTTTGGGTTGCTTTAAAATTCCCTTCAAGGGTTTAGAGTTTAGGGCTTAGGGAAGGAATGTCGGAGCTTGTAGTTCCATGTTTACACAAGAGGAGTTCCAGTATTTTCAATAGCTTTGTTTGTTTCTAGTCTGTTTGAGCGCGAGTGCTGTTCTGAACGTTGGCTGGGCGGTGTTTGTTGCAGGTGTCAATTCCTACACTTGTGATTATGTCGTCTAAGATTATGTGCCAATTGGGCTGTCTTTTTCTTTTGCTGCGTGTTTGCGAGTTTGTATCTTCCACTCCAACATCAGCTCCGAAACCCCAGCCCGTCCTGTTCATAGAGGGGTGGCAAATGGCTTGAAAGTAAGGTGTACGCTGCACTTCGCAAACCCTACATTATAAACCCCTAAACCCTAAACCCTAAACCCTAAACCCGAGTCTACGACGGGCAGAGCCAGGCAATATCGATCTCATCACAAGCTTGCAGAGTTCTCCAGCAAGGTCCTGGCCTGAAGGGGCTTAGGGTTTCAGGAATTAGGGTTTAGGGT